>JALIZH010001277.1:590000-667500 GCA_030522465.1 Rhipicephalus appendiculatus
CGGCGTGCCTTTCGGAAGACCCACTAACGAGGCGTGAGTCTGCGATCGAGTCCGACTTCATTTCACGGCCGAAGAGCACAAAAAAAGAAATTTGAAATGGACTTTGGAGCTGGCGATGCGGGCGCTATTATAGTCTGGCTAAGGAGCGCACCGCTCACCGTAATTCGATCCTCCTTATATTCCTCAAAAGCGTCTTCTATACGGAGTGGAGATGATAGTTCTCGGTGATGACCTCGAGAATCAAACCGAGCCAATACTTCACGTCTCAATGCTTACGGGAAATATTTGCTAGCCTGTCCCCAAGGAGGCTGAATGAAATGAGTAATGCAGCATCATTGTGCGCGTATGTAGTATCGTGGAGGCAAGTTTTTCAAAGGCAATATTGATAGACGCGCACGCTTACTTGAAACGCCTGGATACTTTGCAGAATTCGCCCTGTGTAAGTAAACATTAAAACCTTGAAAATTCGTAGGTTCCCCGTACGACGAAATATTCTAAATGTCACTCTTCGAACGTTGCTAGGCAACAACTCCCAGTATACGTATTACGCATTTATGATCATGATAAGCTAAGCGTCGGAGAGTCGCGTGTTTTATCCCGACCGCGGCGGTCTCACTTAGCAGGAGGCGAAATGCGATAGGTCCACGTAGTGTGCGACCTCAGTGCACGTTAGAAAACACCAGGTGGTCAAAATTATCCGGATGACTCCACTACGGCGTGCGTCATTATTATATCATGGTTTTGGCGTGAGAATCCTCTAAGTTATTTTAATCAAGCGCTGCTCTTCAGTAATATATATGCTTGAAGCTTAACCGTACGTGTAAAACATACATACATACATACATACATACACATACACATACATACATACATACATACATACATACATACATACATACATACATACATACATACATACATACATACATACATACATACATACATACATACATACATACATACATACATACATACATACATACATACATACATACATACATACATACATACATACATACATACATACATACATACATACATACATACATACATACATACATACATACATACATACATACATACATACATACATACATACATACATACATACATACATACATACATACATACATACGTGCATACGTGCATACGTGCATACGTGCATACATACATACATACATACATACATACATACATACATACATACATACATACATACATATGTGCATACATACGTGCATGCATGCATGCATGCATACATACATACATGCATACATACATGCATACATACATGCATACATACATACATACATACATACATACATACATACATACATACATACATACATACATACATACATACATACATACATACATACATACATACATACATACATACATACATACATACATACATACATACATACATACATCGACTAAAAGCTCTGAACAGCGCCCCTTTTTTTCAGACTTTTTATATCTGAACTTGATTGCAGTGCGCTCAACCAGTGCCCGAGGAAGAACTTGGTTTTGTCACGCAGGATGCAGGAACATAGTCTTCTTTCAAGTCTCTTCATCAAATAAAGTGATTCATTAAATAAAGTTTCGTCATATTAGCTCACCTTGACTCGGGCTGCGTCGCTAGCACCCGCCTGCGTCGCAAAAATTTTCGTATTCCGCTTCTGGACACGAACCTCCGCAGTATAGGGCGGGGCGAACTCCGAAGCGCCATAGCGGAACAGCACAATTTTCGGGATCCCCTCACTATCTGGCTTGTTTCAAAAAAATTCATTAGCTGGCTCAGAATAAGCGACGCGTAATGAAGAATCCGGGGACTTCGCTTCTTCAAGAGCCGCACTTCATGCCACGCGAACATGTACCTTTTCCTTTCGCTTCCTTGGTTCATTAATAAGACTCGATCGGCCTTTTAAAGTCTTATTCCTCCGGAGAGATATAAAAAAAGGGAAAAAAGATTTAATAAGGATCCCGGTATGAAGATGGAGATTACAGCTTACTGACAGTACAAAAGTTAAGAAAAACGGAAGTCAATTTGCGATGGAATGTACGTGGAGGCGAAGCGATAAAGCTCTATACTTCCAGGTATGTTCTTGCTTGGCGAAGATGAAAGCATGGCTTACACTTCCGGGTCACTAATCCACCTCTGCTCATAAACGAAGCAGCAGAAAATTAAAAGCTTGTATTGATCCCTGCATAACTGGGCCAGCCGGATACAACGGATTATGTGTTCATTAACGAAGAGCTTTGTAAACTTTACTTTGGGTCGGTGCTCACTGAAAACAACGGTGTGCTGGCAATTATACTTTGTGAAGCAGTAAGAGAGACGGGAATGATTGGGCGTGGGCAGAGCAACCTTATACCCAATCCCTCGAAATTCCTCAGTCCCACAGTACTGCAGCAAGAGGCTTAAGTGAATGAGGGCTCATATGTAGTTATAATTGTATATACACGTTATTTCTCTTACTCCTCGACTTCTTCACTAGGATCGTCATGAGCTTTCTATTATTATTACCCAGCTTCCAAGCGAGCACTACAGAGCGCCTAGCTGTCACTAGTGACGCACTGCGCACTGCTTCCAATCGGGGGTATTTAAAGGCGAAAGCTTCAGGTCTCTAGTCCAGCGGGGAAAACTCACCGTAAGTGTTAACTCGAGATGCTGAAAACCATCATCACGCTATGACGTCATCATGATGACACACATAGCCAAATATTAAGACTGCACCATGATGCCATCGAGACGACAGACGACACGTGGGTGTTGTGACATGATATTGCCGTTTTTTTTAAAGGGACACTAAAGAGATAAACGATTTTTATCATATTAGTAAACTGCAGTTTCGCAATACCGAAAACACCACTCCCTCCGTGAGACGACAGTTAGTAAGCGAAAAAAACGCGCGAAAAGGAAATGCGGTTAGCGACGCATTGAAATACTCGCACCAAACGCTGTGACGTCATAGATCTCGACGGCGTCTATTCGGTCACACGTGCTTCCTAATGGGAAAAAATGAAGTACATTGTCCTCTGAGGGAGCCAGAGCTTTAATGTACTAAGTTTCGGGAAATTTCATTGAGCCGATGTCGCCAAAATACAAAAAATTCACTTTGAAATCAGTGACGTCACGCGCAGAAAATTCGGCGCTAAATTTACAAATGAAACTTTGCCCTTGATTTTCTCCTCTATTAATGAACATATGTTGGTAAAATTAACGACATACATTAGAGTTCTCAGAGCACAGTTTATCAATATAACCCGATTAATTTTTTCCCTATAGTGTCCCTCTAAATGGGCGCCGATACCGGAGGCAGTGCAAAACTAGGCGAGGTGCCGAAAACTTGCACTGCCTGCGATCCTGGAGGCATCGTAAAATCACGCTAGGTGCAGAGAGCTTTCACAAGTGGTAAAAAAAAGGGGGTTGGGGGGGGGGGGGGGTAGGATTTGTACATTACCTTCGAAGAAAAATAAGAAAGTGGCTTTCGCTTGCGAGCCGTCTTAGGTGATGCTTAAGAGACTCAGTATTTGTTTTTTTTTTTTGAACTACCTGCTCGTGAAAAAGTTCACGCGTTACGTGACGCCATCTGGCAAACAAACAAAAACAATAATGTTTCACATTCGTCGCCACCACTTCAAGCGGCACTGGCTAACACTCCCAGGGTTACATGCACCTAAATACCCGATAAAGTGGACGAAAGGATGACCACTACCATAGCCCAATTGGTAGAGCATCGGGTGTGTTATCCCAAGGCTGTAGCTTCGTTCCCAATCGACAGCAAGTTATCTTTTGTCCACTTTGACTCCTTTTAATTTATGCGATATGTGCTAAGCAACAATTAATTAAACATACGAAGAATGTCCGTTATGCCTTTCTTGGCTTCATCGTCTGTTGGCTTTATTAGGTTGTGTCTAACGAAGAAACAAACCCTAGATCTATTCGACTTTATACCTGAAGTACGAGTGCGTAATGTAGACAGGGACTTAGTAAGACAAGTACAAGATCATTCAAGTATCATGAACTATTACAAATATCATATTTTAAGTATCATGAATCACCAACTCGCCCAATCAGCCATTTTGACTATTCGCCTTCTTTTGTTCTTGCTGTCATTAGGTCATAGGCTGCCGTGGCCCCGAAGTACCTTTCCGTAGAAGCGAAAGCAATTTCAGTCTGACGCTTTGCTGCAAAAGCTGATACAGACGCAATTGAACCATGCAATAACACTTCCTGACTAATGTCCGACGCCTTAACTGTCGTAGCGGTGCAAAAAAATCATCTCCTTGACGACGAAGAAATTCTTGTAATATTGCGGGGCGTCTTCTCTGGCCGCTTGCAACTCAACACGCTGAGGAGTGGGTGCCAGCGCAAAGGGTGCTTTCCAAAACCCATGCATGGTTCGAGTTCCGTTGCATACGGTGTATATGACTTCGTAGAAGATTGTGTTGCCAAACGATATCCGGATCGACTTGCCACGGTGGTGTAGTGACTACGGTGCTCGACTACTGACGCGAAGGTCACGGGATCAAATCCAACCCATGGTAGCTGCATTTCGATGTATGCGAAAATGCAAGAGGCCCGTGTACATTGATTTAGGTGCAGGTCAACGCACACCAGATGTTAAAAATTTCCGGAGCCCTCCACCAAGGCTTCTCTCATAATCATATCTTGGTTTTGGGACTTAAAACCCGAACAATTATCATTACTATTATTTCCGAATCATTCATTCCCACATCCTATCGCACGAGTTGCCTATCAGGGACACAGGAGGGATTATCGTGACGGCATTATTCTGGGATGCCTCACTTCCATTCCGCGGCAAGCAACGCGGCGTGGGACTGCACCACCGCTAATTAGATGCACCAGAAATAGGTTTCATAGCTAATCCATGTCAGACACGGGTAACTCGCGTGCCTACTGAACAAAATATTGCATGATCTACTTAGCAGCTGAGTTGCTGATTGGGCTAGCCGGCAACAGAAAACCTTAGGCTTGCATCGGGAGACTGCGCAATAAAGAAATAATCTCACGGGTCTTGTACGCTAGCGACAAATAGCTGACTGCTGTCCTGATGAATTTGCCTTAGGCGTCTCGAAGGCGAAATACGCCTTTTCCTCTTGAGTAGATTCGGTTGATTTCTGCACTCCCTCTCCCCTACCTCCTCACCCTCGCGCTTTCTGCAACCATTAGATAGATAGATAGATAGATAGATAGATAGATAGATAGATAGATAGATAGATAGATAGATAGATAGATAGATAGATAGATAGATAGATAGATAGATAGATAGATAGATAGATAGATAGATAGATGCTACGCAGGTGAAATGTCTAGTTGGCTAATCCGGCAAAAGGGGTGAGATGTGGAGGAAAGAAGCGAACAGTGTCTGTAAGATCAAGGACAGCCAACGGCATTGACAAGGGCCGTGTTTCATCATTAAGTCTAGACGCTTCCGAAACAGCAAAGCACAGCAAGAGATCGGCTCTAATTGAAGGATGTGGAAGGTGGTGATCAGGGAGTTCTCATGCTGGCCACAGTGCTGCTGTACTGCTTGTTCTTAAAGGCCTCGTCACAGACGCTACGAGCTTAGGAGATAACATCACTGGAAATGGATGTCGATAAAGAAGCGCACTGAGGACCCCTACATTTATTCGGCATCACAAGGCACACCACCGCTTCATTTATAAGTCAGAGATTGTGGACGGCGTTAAAGCAGTGCTTCGAGGTTGTAGTTATCCGTAGTATAAGCCCTGAGGCTTGGCTGATGCATGTGTGCGACGAAAGCGAGTAGTACAAAGAGACAAAAATAAAGGGGGTGGGATGTTAGTGGGAAAGAGACGCAGGATAAAAACGGGCCCGCAGCGAATGAAGTCGCGTTCTTTTTCCGGACTTGTCTCTCTTTTGGGGTGAGTCGAAATCGAGTCAGTGATCGTTAAAGACCACATGGGATTTTGCCTCCCAACTTTTTCCGACCAGATTTACTCAGGGAAATCGCATAATCCGACGCAAATGAGGCGAACACGAACGTACAAGCCCGAGAATCCTTTCATTTCCCTCCGCTTTGTTTCTTTTTCTTTTTTTTTCTTTATTTAGTTTTCTTTATTTATGGCGCCCTTTCTTCTTTTTCTTTCCTTCTTTCTTTCCTTCCTTCCTTCTTTCTTTCTTTCTTTCGTTTACCATCTGTTTAACCATTTTGCAAAGTAAGATATCTCGAACTTTGCTTCTTTATTTTTATTGCCTGTGCCTTATCTCTTTCAAAGCTCACGACTGACTCATGGATGCTAGATAAGATCACACAGCATTTTGCACAAAGGTTCCTTGGGGTGCGCCTGCAGTGCCTCCCCACGACCATATTCTCGAAGTTCGGGAGACATCTGCCAGAGGCAATCTGCCTCAGTACTGTTTTTTTTTTTCATCGTAAAACATCTGAATGGTACGAACTCCGTAAGACTTGTAAACATCGCATCGCATTTCACGTGTATGTCCAAGACCTTTAGCGCTGCGCTTGCCTGTTCCTGTGCATTCGCGTGTAATATGAAACACTGAATTTACCTTCAAGATGCTGTAGTGGCAAACACAGTTGCCAAGCACGAAAGTCTCGGTAACACTAAATGTTCAAGCAAAAAGGTACATCTCGAATGTTAATACGTCAGATTCGTATCCGCCCATTACAACTATACGTTTCTTAAACACGACCACGACCGTTCCCTTTCAAGTTCCTCACCACTGTACTTGTGCATGTGTGTGCGTGTGTGTGTGTGTGTGCGTGCGTGCGTGTGTGTGTGTGTGTGTGTGTGTGTGTGTGCGTGTGCGTGTGCGTGTGTGTGTGTGTGTGTGTGTGTGTGTGTGTGTGTGTGTGTGTGTGTGTGTGTGTGTGTGTGTGTGTGTGTGTGTGTGTGTGTGTGTGTGAGTGTGTGAGTGGGCGTGTGCGTGTGAGTGGGCGTGTGTGTGAGTGTGTGTGTGTGTGTGATAACTGGATTGATAGTAGTGATTTCTTGCTTTTGTTTTCCTGCTTACATAGCTGAGTGCTCTTTGTGTGGCACTGCGTTTTGTATTTGCATTCACAAATGTACAAAGCATGTATACCCCCTCCCTCCCTCCTCTATAATACTCTTAGAGCGAATGTGGATTCATGTCCCAAATCAACAAAGTCCTTATAACACCGCTGTCGCGTCTGCACCACTCCGCGGTGGTGATCCGTTTCGCAGTTGTTCAAGCGCCAATCTCGTTCCACCGATCTTCGAGGTTTGCGCATGAAACTCTGACCATCGAAACCGGATCGATTACGTGCGAGTCCGGTCACGGCCACGCTGTGGTCGCTTTTGCGCGAGAAAACATGCTCCGGTCGATATAAGGACGACGTATGCGCGGTATTGACATACTGTAGTACTCTTGTGCAAGAGACCGGCGTCACCTCATCAGGTATTTGTGGTGCAGGAAGTTCCGGATTAGAGGTCTTTCCTTTCCCGGTGTCGCATCTTCTTCTTTCTTTTTTGGTCTATTTGTGTTCAACGAGGGATGTAATGGGCCAACCAATGATCTATTTGTTCCATGGATTCAGGCGGAATACCTTGAAATTATCATCTGCACGTAAATTGCGCTTATATTTTCTGTGATCTATCATTAAATAGACTAAAATCTTTTTTCGTCTGGATTTTAGGGCTTGTGTCAGACTCCTACAGTACCAATCATTTAATTATGGGATGCCTTTTCCTGCAAACACTCTGCGCTTGATGCATTTCCCTATCAGGAACGAGTTGCTGCTGTAGGTATGTACCGTCGCATCACCGTCGACTCCTGGTGACAACGTGAGTATATGTTGTCCCACCCCTAATCATCTAGGAAAGGCTCCAAGTCAACCCCATATCCTTACTCAATCTGACCTGCCCCATCATTGTCTCATGTGGAGGGTTGTGGCTAAGCAAATTTTCCATAGTAATGGCAGCCGAGTTCTCCTGATGCTACATTCCAGGAACGGTTTTCTTCTCACCTGTACCCCCCATAAAGTCGGGGACCAATGACAGGGCGTTGTGAGCAGCACGCGATTGCTTGATTTTCATTTTTGATCCTTCCAGAAGCTTTATTTGAGGATCTTCCAAGGCATCGGGGAGGGGGGGAGGAGGAGGGGTATACCCTGCTTTCCCCCACCTCTTGTACAGAGAACCCTGTGCATGCCTATGGCTACAACGACGAAGCAGCGAAATCATCTTCCAGGGCTGTCTTTACAGATAGATCGGTCAAACAGCTGCACCATCACACGCTTGCTCAATACACAGGCACCAACAAATGCAGATAAAAGCTGCTCCTAAGCGCTGACACAATGTTTCTCGCGTAGATTAGGAGCCGATACTTCTGGCCATCAATCTCTTCAACTCGTGAGAGTACTGACAAGTTCAGCAAGGAGGGAATGCAGGTGCTTTGTTTCCCGCTGTCAAGCTTCAGAAAGAACTTCCGCAGGAAAGCAATGCCATCACGCTTGAATTGTACCGAGCAAACCGAAGGAAAAAAATAAAGGCACCTGCTAGCAGTCGTGTGAGCCATCGCAGCGACCACAAGCTTGCCGATTCAGGTATTTGGTTAGCCGGTAAGGAAGCTTTCTTGGAATTTTCAGAACTGGTATGGCTAAAGTGTCTTCACGATAATCAATACCGACTGCTTGCAGCATCAGGAAGTTTCACAAATATCCGCGTAGACTCTAAAGGTAGGTAGCGATGGTTGCCAGACAAAGTGGTTCGTGATGAACGTATGATGATCCCAAGGTACAGCGGTACTCTGCTCTTAATGCGAGCGCCTTAAATGCCCCATCAAACGCGAGAAGTGACCGTCGGCGTCGGCGGCGTAAACATGATTGGTGCTAAATATCATCATCACGGGATGAAGTCACGTTATAACGCCATCACGAAGTAAAAAGTCGCAGAAATTTGTGGTGCCATCATGGCGTCCTATCACGTGAGGTTACACGATGACCAGTGACGTAGCCAGGGGGTCGCACACCGAACACGTGCCCTCCCCCCCCCCCCCCCCCCGAAATTTTTTTCGCCATGGCATAGAGAGCGAAAAATGACCATTTCAAGGAGGTGCCCCTCCCAAAATCAAGGCGGTGCCCCCCCCCCCCCCCCCCGTAAAAAATTTCTGGGTACGCCCCTGACGATGACGTCATCACATGACATCGTTGCTTGTTCAAAAAAAAAAAAGGGGGGGGGGGGGGCGGGGTGATCCGGGAGGCACTACACGCGAGGCGCAAAAATCTTCCAGTTTCCCAGTTTCTGCGATCTCGGAGGCAGTGCAAAACCACGTTGGGTGCAGAACGATTTCGGGCAGGCTCAACACAACCAACTGAAAAGAAGAAAAAAAAAAAAGACGACTGTCGCCTGCCACTCGTCTTTGGAAATTGCATAAATGACCGCATGAATTTTTCTGCGCACGTTTCCTTCCCCCCCCCCAAAAAAATCGTCATGCCCACATACCAAGGACTGTCACACAGGCAATAAATCGACAATCGACAGCTCAGCTCAAGGAGCACCTCATTTATTCTGCATCGGCGTCAAGGCGGTACTTTTCCAACCAACGTTTGCCATGTACAGGCTTAACGCGTGAAAAACTGGACACAGCGAACATTCAGGAGAGGCTTTATCTCTTTGTCCATTTTTTCCACACGCGAAGGCTCGCCATAAATCCATACCAGCTACCCCAGTACACCACTTTACCACCTTTGCCAACCAACGAAGGAAGAGCGTTGTCCTGTGTTCTTTCTTCGTGCTGCAGTGTTCTCTCTTTATTTATTTATTTATTTTTTTTGCTTTCAGAAGTTATATAATTCGAGGCGTAGAGCTATCACTGTGAGATTTCAAACAATAAAAATACACAAGAAGCTGATGTATAAACTTGAGCACAACGTGACGTGCTGCAACGAAGTAATCGCTATATTATCGTTTTTGTGCGTAAAAAATGCATGGTGATGCACACTTCTATGACATACAACGCGAGAACTCTGTTCTCCACCTCGAGCATTCATTGGCTGGGTATAATAAAGCAAGCAGTCCAAGTGGGCTTCTCAGTGTAGGTATGATCTCCTCAGATGGCGTGCAGCATACCTGCAAGATCTCCGCGCTGCTTGCGTATAGGTGTCTGCAGGTGCTCTAGCTTGTTTGGGTTGAGACGAGCTCCCGTCTTGGCGAACAGCGCCTGCGTCTTTTCCCACGCTGGCAGAGTACTATTAGGGAACCCTATCGATGATCTTTCCCGAGAGTGCTGCGGCCCGAGATCAGTCGATGCATCTTGAAAAGGAACTTTTGTGTCAGGGACAACCGCTGGTCTGTCATTCCCCGTTGTTGCTTCCAGATGTTATCTTCTTTCTTCTAAACTACATGTGATCCATTCTTGTTCTTTCATCCCGTCATGAGCTCAGATAATGCCGGAAGTTATTTTCTTTTCTTTTTTTTTTTTCTTTTGTCCGAGAACGATCGAATAAGATGCATTCCGCCCGTTCAACGCACAATTATAGAGGAAGCTTTATTTGTGAGGGAATCCGTATGGATTTCCTTGTGGCTTCGTGCTACAGACGGGTGGTGCAAAAAAAAAAAAAAGACAGCAAGGGGGACGATGGAAGCTTGCGGTGAAAAATTCGTAAAAATGGGGTGTGTGCTGGAGCCGAGTTTTCGAGAAGCGGACTTTTTTCCAAGGGTGCAACTGCGGGTGGTTGCCAAACTTTCTTTCTTAATTCCATGCCTCTCTGAATCTTTATCACAGCTCCCATGATCCTCAATAATGGCTGAGGACCCAGTTTTCGCGGAGCTTCTTCGCGTGCATAGGTGGCATAAAATCGGTGTATCTTCCTTACTGCCTGTTCCAGCGCCTTCCATCTGCGTCCGCATGCATTTTGTACGCGTTCACGCCGACAGGCAGGTAGCTAGAAGAAGCAAACGCGCGTCGAAGTCCCTACATGCATCGATGTGGCGAGGGTGAGGTGGGTACTGCCTGTCACCAACATCCACCCACACGGCTATGAAATGAAGTGCGCTTCCCAAACACTTGTCTCCAGCCCCCTCTCCCCTTCCACTCTTTCTCTCCATCTCTGTCTACTCTCTTTTTCCGGTGCGTCACCTCCATATGCGCTGTCGTTTCACCGAAGCAGGCTGAGTTAGTGAGGAAATACATTTCAACATCTAGCGCACAACAGAAACCCATGGCAAAGGGAAAACAGAGTGAAGAACAGCGCTAACCTCCAACAGATTTACATTCACGGCATCACGCGCGCATATAAGGATGGGTAACAGCCGGCTCCACCACACTGGTACCATTAGATGTCACATGCGATGGTCAATGAAAATAAGAAGTTGTTCGTGCGATTCTGTGATGTGCAATTTCTGATTGAAAGTGTGGGCTAGCCCCAAGGCAAAGCAGTCTGACAGAGCGGCTCACACACTTACATGGCTTTACCTGCCGTATTTGCTGGCATAGTTCGACCATTCTAGCTCTGTTCATAGCTGGCTATGTTAAGACCTATGTGGGCTAGCTTTGGCTAAAGTTAACTAATATTGGCTGTCTGCAGTTTTAGCACCCACATCGTCCTGATTACATGTCACTCCTGTGATTGAGTTGTGATCACCATTTAAAAAACAATACTAGATTTTCTAGATTTAGTGAATTAGCTGGTAGCGCTAATTATATATATATATATATATATATATATATATATATATATATATATATATATATATATATATATATATATATATATATATATATATATATATATATATATATATATATATATATATATACGACGAAGGCTGGTCCACCAGCCGAAACGTTAATAAAATATTTCGCACGTGCATCCTTTTCTTCAAACATATATATATATATATATATATATATATATATATATATATATATATATATATATATATATATCACTGAGTGAAGGGGCGCTTTCCAATCTGTCTTGACCTTACACTCGACAGTCAAAACAAAGCCACAGTCTCGTACTCACATCTTGTAGCTTTATCTCAAGGTTTCACAAACATCGGCTCTCGGTCAGTCGGAAATGTCTCCGAAATACGCGAGAAAAAAACAACAACAAAAAAACACAGATGTCCGTGCAGGTGAGCTGCTGTTTATATCATGTCTCAATCTCATCCGCTCTTCGCTTCGGTCACCTGCGACGTCTTCATTTCCTTACAAGCGTGAGGCAACGCGCTAGTTTGTGCTTCACAGCTTCACACGCCTGCAGCCAATGTGGCCAGAGTACCGCGGCGTCCATGCCAACGAGAGATGCCGCATGGTAACCTTGTTGTCGAAAGCCCTGTATACACCCTCCTTTCCCTCACTCCCTGTTTCTCCTCTCCTCTCCCCCCCCCCCTCGCCCTTCTGCTTTGGTTCATCCCGTGCTTGTGCCAATCTGCGCACGCTGTGCTGCAAATTGTTCCGTGGCCCGTAATCGAATCTAGGCACATCGAACACGCGCCCGACGAAGAAGGAGCGCAGTAAGTGTCTACTATAGGGGGAAGGGGAGGTAGGGGTGTAGATGTGCGAACGTCCGTTTATGGAGGCTAGGCCTCCTTCTTTTTCCTGCCAATCGAGTGCCGCAGCGACAACGACAACCCTTCTGCCGGGGAAAGCGCGAGAAGTGGTGGTACGTGACATAATCTCCCCAGCGGAGCACTCGTTCGAGAGCTCACGCAAAGCACCCATGTATATATTGCCACGCGCGTTTCTTTTACTGTATTCGGTTTCCGCCCACAAAGACTATCAGCAGTACTCGGCGCAGACCGCGCCTTATTGTTCCAGAAGCTTCTCGGTTGTAGTAGATCGTTTTGTTAAGATTGCACGCGGGACGGTAACACTCAAGATTATTCCAGAGCTTGCGCGACGACTAGTGATAAGGCTAGAATGTTCGACGCGTGATTTATAAAAGCCGGCGCCTTCCAACCATGTTCAGTTGATCGACGGCCGACGCTCTGTTCGCCGCTATCAGTGCCAGTGTGTACTGCTGTAATCTGACTTTCCGTTTACCGGCCACAAGTTCGGCCCAAATAAACAGTTTCATTTTGGACCTACCGACTGCTGCCTTCGTCGACGTCACGACCACGTGACAATATGTTCTTCCCTTCACTCACAATCCGCGAACTCCATGTGATCGCGCCTTGATTGCGAAGCTCTCGATTAGCACATCTCCCTATACCAGTGCCATTGCCAGTCCCGTGCTCACCGGCTTCGTCGCGATCTCTGAGATCGAGGCCGATGATGAGACACTTGATTGAGACCACGCCCTTGTTGTTTATTGCTTGTGGCAATAAACTCAACAAGGGTGTCGATGCTGTCAAGTTAGTTTATTTCATTGAATTAAAAAATAAACTATGAGGGGTCATTGCCGCATTTTTTTTGGGCAACGGCTACCCATTTGCACTTTGTTGTTATGGATAAAAATTAAAGTAAATAAATAAATAAATAAATAAATAAATAAATAAATAAATAAATGGAATATTCGAAAAAAATAATATGGATACATATATGCAATCCCGCGTTTCATGAATGATAATATATGGTTGTTCAGGTTTTACGCCCTAAAACCACGATATGATTATGAGGGACGCCGTAGTGGAGGACTCCAGAAATATAGACCAGCTGGGGTTGTTTAATGTGCACCTAACCTCCAAGCACACGAAGCAGTTTCGATTCCATCGAGTGTGACCGGGATTCGATCCCACGACCTTCGGGTCAGCGGTCGAGCACCATAACCAACTTATTTTTTCCAAATTCCCTTACTTTTCCAGGTTTTCCATGACAATCCTGAGGATATTCCTTGACTGGTAGGCCTGATTGGTAAAGTGACCTTCTGTGATTATGGCAGAACAGTGCAAAATATGGGGCAGTGAAATGCACGGGACGCAGCGCTGTGTCAAGTGTGTTCACTGTCTCGTATTTTGCGCTGCTCTGCTGTAGTGTCCATAAACAAACTAGCCCTCCCTAGTAAGGACCCTTATGACTATCTGTGTACTCGAAACGAGCCATCTAGTGATTAAAAAAACGAAAGAATAAAAAAAACAGGGCAATTGCATGAACAGGGTACAGAACAGGGGATGTCTATCATTGTAGCGCCACTGAATGAGCTTGACTTATAATATAGTCCGGCGAGCCTCTTCTCAAAATTGTCTTCAGAATTGTGGTTAATTGGGCCTCTTGGTTGATCATCTTAAACACTTCGTAGCGCAGGGGAAAACACACACAAAGAAACGACACCAGACAACATACGAGCGCTAACTAACAACAAAGGTTTATTGACCATCACATGCGTATATATACCGTGCTCAACACTGTCGCACATGCGCACACTACTTTCTCAGAAAGTACAACTCTTTATCTGAAAGGTGTACAGACGGGGTACTGACACATGCTGAACCCAATGAAGATATTTTTTCTGCCTCTATAATCTCGCGAGTCAGCCTATCACTACTTTTGCTGACGACAGTACACTGTGCAAAAAGGGGTTCACAGCCACAAGACCCGCAGTGCATTGCCAACCAACCGTCACGTGCCGTTTTCTTTACATTTTGCGCATGCTCCTTCAAACGTTCATTTAGGCATCGCCCTGTCTGCCCTATATACTGTTTACCACAGGACAGCGGAATGCTGTAAACTACATTGGTAGCGCAGGCAACAAATGCACCTTTGTGCTGCTTTTTGCAGCCTCGTTGAACACGAGAGCTCCTCTGATTGCAGAGTTTGATGAGCTTCTGTGGCGCTGAAAACACCATTTTCACTTTTGAGCGACCAGCAATCTTCTTAATATTGTGGGACAGCTTGTGAATATAAGGCATAACGGCCACTTTTTGCTGTGCATCGGTTGATGCACCTGTGTGAACGGCCGTTCTGCATGCGCATTTTTCGGAGCAAGGCTTCGGCAACAGAGCACTGTACATACGAAAGGGTAGCCAGCCTGTAACAACCGCTCGGACTGGAACGCGAAGGCTTGAGTGCATCTCGTGAAGGCAAGACTTCTTTACTGCATTAAAAAAAATTGCAGTTTAGAATGCAGTAAAGAAGTCTTGCCTTCACGAGATGCACTCAAGCTTGCTTCCAGTCGAGCGGTTGTTACAGCTGGCTACGCTGCAGTACAGTGCTCTGTTGCCGAAGCCTTGCTCCGAAAAATGCGCATGCAGAACAACCGTTCACACGGTGCATCAACCGATGCACAGCAAAAAAGTGGCCGTTATGATTATATTCACAAGGCTGTCCCACAATAAGAAGATTGCTGGTCGCTCAAAAGTGAAAATTATGTTTTCAGCCACAGAAGCTCATCAAACTCTGCAATCAGAGGAGCTCTCGTGTTCAACGAGGTTGCAAAAAGCAGCACAAAGGTGCATTTGTTGCCTGCGCTACCAATGTAGTTTACAGCATTCCGCTGTCCTGTGGTAAACAGTATATAGGGCAGACAGGGCGATGCCTAAATGAACGTTTGAAGGAGCATGCGCAAAATGTAAAGAAAACGGCACGTGACGGTTGGTTGGCAATGCACTGCGGGTCTTGTGGCTGTGAACCCCCTTTTTGCACAGTGTACTGTCGTCAGCAAAAGTAGTGATAGGCTGACTCGCGAGATTATAGAGGCAGAAAAAAATATCTTCATTGGGTTCAGCATGTGTCAGTACCCCCGTCTGTACACCTTTCAGATAAAGAGTTGTACTTTCTGAGAAAGTAGTGTGCGCATGTGCGACGGTGTTGAGCACGGTATATATACGCATGTGATGGTCAATAAACCTTTGTTGTTAGTTAGCGCTCGTATGTTGTCCGGTGTCGTTTCTTTGTGTTTGTTTTTCCCTGCGCTACGAAGTGTTTAAGCCTCTTCTCAAAGTAACTCTGCTAAACCAGAATGCCTTCAAGCCGAGCTCAGGTCACGGCCAAGACAAACAAGCACAAATTTATTAGCATTAGTGACGTGATGCTTAGGAATTTAGATATGTTGTGTGATCTGGAACAACAATATGCACTGTCCTTTCCCTTTTGCTTCAGCTTAGCCGTTTACTGTAGCTGCAGAAAAAGGAGCGATTTCATAAGCTTTGATCAGTTAAAGATTGTTTTCAAGGCGGTGGCACAAACTGGCATCGGTCAGTTTCCATGACCCAGCTAGGTTTTTCAAGAATTTCCTGACAATATTATGACTTTTCCAGACACGTCCGAATTCCCTGAAAATATCAGGTTTGCCAGGTTGCTGACACCCTAATTTTCTTTTTTGTTTCTCTTTATTGCAGGGATTAAGTTTTGAACAGTGCCATGAAGGAAAATTATGTCTACAATTTATTGTACAACAGGGATTGTGTGCAAGGTACCCAGTCGGGCACATCCTTTTGCATTTTTTTTTTTTTGCAATTCAAGAAACGAAGTCAGTGATTCGCGAAAGTACTCTATGGCTAGACAAGCATCAACGCAGCGTAACGTAAACCCATTCGGGGCCTCCAAATACCGTGAAAGGCCAAAGAATGAGGATAGACTTTCCTATACCATCACTGTAGGCATTTTTCAATGCATCGCGATCTGGTGAAGTCTTTTTTCAATCTACCTTTTTTTTTTTTTTTTTACAGAAATAGTGAAATAAAGGAACCCTATTGAAATGAAACAATACAACCATTTTGTTCGAAAAAAAAAAAGCTCTACAATTCTGAGCGAAAAAAATATTTCCGCTAAATTTGGTACAATTCTCTTCGTTTTTCACAGTGTGCAAAAAAGTAATTAAATGTCTCGTTCTTTTCCGACTGCTACACCCGCACGACCATTTGACACGAGCGTGGCGTTGCGCCTGGCACTCAACTCGGAAACAATCCCGTTGTGCCGATTTACCCGGGTGAGTCCACATCCTTCCAGGGATGTCCATTCGCACCTTCCTTGCATTCATTACGAAGCCGTCGCTTGAGCTGTGATCTCGTCGCAGACCGATATTCATAGGCGGGCGGCGCAGTCAATCACGGAGCGAAATGGTGAAGCTACTAAGCGATGCTCGCCGTCAACGAAATTACCACTCGCCCCCGTCGGAAGAAAACCGTGCGGTGATCAACGCCCTTCTGGCCATCAGATTCCCGCGCGAAGAGCATTAATGGCACCTCCGCCCTTTTCCACTCTGCCACATTACGTACACGGGGACAGCGTTAGCGGGAATCGGTCTCGTATAGTGAGACCGAAAACGACGTTCCCGTACAGTCAAGCCGAGAGAAACACATCGGTTGCCGACAGTTGAGGAGGCGGACCTCGCTAACGAGGCCATCGGAAATAGCCTCGACCCAAGAGTTACAGCGCGATGACTATCGATGCCTCCTCGGGGATCGTTTTCTGCGGGACCCAAACGAAATTTATGTTCCAGTTTCATTGTCAGGTTCTTGCGTCGGTGAAGACGAACGCCGAAACCGTAAGCGCATAGTTTGAAGAAGGAACTCATTATTTGATCATTTTAGTCTGTCCAGTATTGCGCTATACACAAAGTGCTTTGCGCATACAGGTACACCAAGTGTGAAATGCGCATGCGTGTGCCCGAGAAACATTGCTGCACCACCGAAAGCGGTTGCCGTTCCCCACCTCGAATCTATCCAAGTGGCCGTCGTGCACTCTGCAGCTCGTTAGCTCCGAACGGATGCTTTGATTTGCTTTATAATCATGTCCTTAAGCTTCGACATAAATACATTCGTGTCGATTCGGCACCTCTTTTTTGCTTCTATCTATCTATCTATCTATCTATCTATCTATCTATCTATCTATCTATCTATCTATCTATCTATCTATCTATCTATCTATCTATCTATCTATCTATCTATCTATCTATCTAGCCGCCTACGGCTGGGTGCTCAAATGATCACCTCTTTAACTTGGTGTAGGCCAAGGCTGGTATGGGAGGGTAAGAGTGTTTGAGGAATATGGCTGTCTGCAGCCCGACATGAATAACGTGAAAATCCTGTCGCGTACGACGTCAAACCCTTTCCTCCAGAAACGTGTGGCACATACCCGTATACCACAAGCCGCGGTAGTTGGGTATGCGCCACAGGTGATTTACAGTGAACTCCTGAACGGCGAGGGCAGACATTAGTAACTTAAACGTTAAAAGGTTAAGAGAAACTGACATCGGCAGCGTAGACCCAATGACTGCAAAGATAAAAATTCCGGATCTCAACAGGAATCGAACCCAAGCGTTTTGCGTGGCAATCAGGTATATTTCCACAGAGCCATGCCAGGTCTTGAAAATTCTTTGGAAAAAGACACAATGCAGGCGTAAGGTCAGTGCAACTTCAATTGTGGTTGCAGGGCTGGCTATCTAATTTGATAACAAAGCAATGAACATTACATATGTGAGCCTATGACATATACGTCATGCCGGGTTAACGTCAACTTGTGGCTCCAATGTTGACTACAATTTTGTACCAGTCTAATAAACATTATATTTGTATTCCTATGATTTAGCAAGCTATGTTGAAGCGTCGCTCCACCTATGGGGAATACGTTAACAAAATTTACGTGTGGTATTCACGTCACACTATCAGCATGGGGTGTATAGTAACGATCGTAACCGCTACGTGACGATAATCATGGTGTTAGCGTCGCCAAACTAAGATCAATATGACGGCGCGCCTCTATGTGTTTATAGGGGTTGCGAATCTGCGAACTGTTGCACGAACCGCGAGTGCCGAGAACAGCGCCCGGAAATTGTACTTGGAGTTCTGGCATCTGCTCCCGCTGATCACGTACGCGATAAGCTTGAGCGGGCGAGCAGGTCGCGAACGGCGGTTAACGCTGTTCGCAGCCGAAGCAACGCAGGCATCGTCATCAGGAGCGCGTGGAACGAAGCATGGACTGTTTGACTTTGTTCTAGTCTAACATTTTTGTCTTCTTCTGTTGATAATTATGTTCGTTGGTTTTGATTAGCGGCGAATTCTGCGGCTGAGTGGATTTCGACCCCGCCGCCAAGCTTATTGCGATGCACCGAGTCGATGAGCGTCGCAGTGATTGCGCGTGCTTTTCGAGCACGAACTTTGCTTCCGCGAGCAATAATCGTTTCTCAGGTCACATTGATTTTACCTGTGTGTATGCTCTTTTTCAACCGAAACTTGTTATGGGTTCGAGGATTCCGTGGTGGCGGCGGCGGCATTGTACGCGAAAAACCCGACGAGTGTACACAGAAATGCGCACCTCGAAACTTCGCCCAATGACAAGCGTATTTGTGCGCACCATTCTCCATTAGTCGATGTAACCTCGATCGCGGTCCACGTTGACCGTCTGTGAAGGGGCAAGCCGATGTTTTCATCGAGGTCACTTGTCATATCGCGTTCTCATTTCACATTTCATCGTCACCTGGCTATGAACGCATGATCGTCGTTGTTGCCTGTGGTAAGTGAAGTGTTGCGCAGCTAAACACGTGGGTGATGGACCTATTCCTGGCATTGGGGAAGGAAGGAGTTAGGAGGGAGCATTGCGAAATTGAGAGAAAGAAAGAAAGCACAAAAGAAAGGAAGAAAATAAGAAAGAAAGAACGAAATCTGGGGTTTTACGTGCCAAAACCAAGATATGATTATGAGAGACGCCGTAGTGGAGGGCTCCGGAAATTTTGACCATCTGGTGTTCTTTAACGTGCACTGACATCGCACAGTACACGGGCCTCTACCATTTCGCCTCCATCGAAATGCGACCGCCGCGGCCGGGATCGAACCCGCGACCTTCGTGTCAGCAGCCGAGCACCGTAGCCACTCATCCACCGTGGCGGACAAAGAACGAAATAAAGGAAGAACAAAAGAAAGAAAGAGGGAAATAAGTAAATAAATAAAGAGAGAAAGACGGAAAGAAATAGAGAAAGAAAGAAAGAAAGAGAGAGAGAGATAAAGAAAGACGTAGTAGGTGATGCAAGCACAGTCTAAGTTTCTCTTGCTCCGATTTTCCATATTAGGGCAAGGGCTCCTAATTTTTCTTTTTTCGTTTCGCTCCAATCATTCTATTTGAATTTGAAAGTCTGCATGGCGGATCTTCGATTTACTTGGATGATTCGATTTTCATTTAATTACTATGGTGATTTACTTTCGCGGTAAAACCAGCTGGGTGCAACTATTCAGTGCCGAAATCGTAAGTTGATAAACTAGCGAGCTCGTTCAACATACAACTTTTTGTAACAATCACGCAAGCCAGGCGTTGCTATTTTTTGACCACTATTCTCACGATATTATCTCTCTCCCCTCGAAAGATTACAGGAAAAGATCAGGCATGAGTCGATCCTGCCACATCTGTTTTATCACATAAAAGAAGACAGAAAGCTGGTCTGACAGATTCGCACTCAGTGAACTGAGTTACCAAGCCTTTGACATAAATGTCGTTTATACGAAATGTAAATCTAATACGTGCACGGCTGTCAGACGTTAGAGATGTAGGCTCGTCTTTATTTAAAGCAAATAAAATTTCGCGGCTCGATCCTCTCAATATTTCCTAAATAAAAATATGACTGCAAGCTAAAACCGTAAGTGATGTGCGGTTGTCGAAATTCAACTGCAGCAACCTCTCAAGGACACCTCGCCAAAGATTTTACCCGAACAAGCTTATGCATGATGCCCCTTCTTTTCTCGCTTTTCAACGGAAAGAAAAATGGATATTACAAAATGTACATTGTGAACTGCGAAAGTTTCTCACATAAAATAGGAACCTTTACACACACACACACACACACACACACACACACACACACACACACACACACACACACACACACACACACACACACACACACACACACACACACACACACACACACACACACACACACACACACACACACACACACACACACACACACACACACACACACACACACACACACACACACACACACACACACACACACACACACACACACACACACACACACACACACACACACACACACACACACACACACACACACACACACACACACACACACACAAAAAAACCTCGAACTTGGCAGGAACGTAGAGAACAATAAAATGCGAAGCATGCGACACCTTTCGTGGAAATTTTGAAATTTGCCGAAAGCATGTTGAAGCTTAAGACAGGACGTGACATTCTTGAACATTTTCTTTTTTTTTTACTTAATAACAAGACGTTCTCTTTCAACGGTAGCAAGAATACCTGACAAAGAAATCAAAGCAGAAAATAAAAAAAAATAATCAGTGCGATCACAAATTTATGCAACCTGCGCCTGCGATAGTCATACACGCCACTCAAAGAAGGAAACGAAATTTTCTGGTGTGCCAAGAACAGCCCGCCTTCTTGGAGCTGCGACTTCAGGAAGGAAGCTGGGGCGTTCGCATTAAAGCGAGAGATGCAGATAGCCGCGTCTCTTCGCCAGCTCTCGTGCCGTTCACATTTCTCAGAGCGCGCGCGGCTTAGCCTTGGGAAACTTTAGATTGGATACTACGTTTTGCGAGAAATGTGAGAGCTCCAAGAAGAAGAAAAAATAATCTTTCTTTCAAGTACGCCTTCAGGAATTGAAGAAAGAGCCGCCGTTGTCGGTAAACAAGATAAATTGCATTTCGCTCGTTTTACTCGGATGTTTTGTGTACTTTGCGATAGAGTTGCCGCTCAAAGCGAAGATGATGGCGAACGCGTGAATGGTATTCCACTTAAAAGGGATTCCAATCATCGAGATTGTGGTGGTGCTCTTAAGACACACGCGCTTACCCCCTCCCCCTTAACAACAACAACAACAACTGAATGAACCTCTGATTAATCTTCAACAACAAAATGGAAACTGCGCTTGTTATAATTTCATAAGAAAAAGTGGCAGTATAAACACTGCAATGAAGTCTCTATGATGTGTCGATCGCTTTGGAATAAGCCCCCGACAACACACAAAAAAACTGTGATTGTGTTCACTTTCGCACCTTTAATGTACTCTAGATTGCGTAACTGTTTCCCTGCCATGAAAAAAAAACATGGCTGATCCCTCTCTGTCATAGGAATCGGTATAACACGAAGGTGAGACGTGTTTTCATTAGTGTTGCACGGAACGGCGTTCCAAAGAACGACGTTCCAGGAACTAGTTCCTTTTTGGAGGAACGGAGGAACGCTAACGTTCCATTCAGGATCGGTGGAACTGTAACGGTAACTCGTTACATTTAGGAAGGAACGGCAGCGGGAACGACGTTACTTCTGTCAACGTTCCACGACATTGAACAGGAGCGCGGACGCAACACATCATGCAAAACAGGGCGGATGGGCGACTGCGGGAGGCGCAAAACTGTACCGCTCGCCTGTCAAGTGACTATGGTGTATCCTGGTTTTCACTTCAAGGCGCCCGCCGGCGGCACAGGGTAGCGAAAGACGCCGAGACTGACCACGCGCGGGAGGAACAGCTAATTTTTACAGAGCAGTTATGCTCGAGGTTCGTCGCTTGTCGAATATTAGTTGAAGGGAACGGCAGAAAGAAAAGTGTCATCATCATGAACCAACACGCGCTCTCTTCGACCTCTTCCTCTTTTGCTTGTTCCCAGGACACGTGCCCTGGTTTGTCCGGCGTGGGATGCAATAACTCTGATGGGCGATAGAACGAGCACAGAGAGAGCGAAAGAAAGAGACACAGTGGAAGAGAAAAAGGGAATTTTTGACAAAAAAAAATTCGGCGTGGCGAGATTCAAGACCTCCTATTCACGATACGAAGGCGAGCGTCGTAACCACTCGGCTATCCACTTCGTTTTTATTTCATGGTATTTATTCAACATAGGCATGGCAATTTACATCAATTCAGTACCGAGAAAATATGCTCATTGTGCTCGTATCGCGACCCAATGACGAACACATAGCAGTAAAGAATTCGCATTCATCTCTAAAGCGAATTCATCAAGTAAAGGCATTTTCTAATTATACACTAGAACGGCGGTAAGGATAAACACCTCACCAATGAAAATAACATTCCGGCAGACTTTCCATTTGCTCGCTTACATCTCTTAGCTGAGTAACCGTCCCGATGAAGTGGGATGTTTAGAAAATTATTGGCTCTCCGTTTCCCTGCAACATGCGCGCACGCTAGAAGAGCGTAGCATAGCCTCGTATAGTGTAGCAATGCGGTGGGAAAGGAAAGTGAGGGTGAGGAGGATGGAAAAGAGGGAGGGGAGAACGAGTATAGAGAAACAGAGAAAGAGAAAAAAAAAGATATATAAAAAAAAGAGAGAGAGAAATGTAGAGAGAAAGAAATGGAAGGAAGAGAGGAAAAGATAGAGAACAAAATATACAGAAATATGTTCGCTGACTGCAAACAGGGGACTTTCTGAGTTGAAAATGTATATCCTGGACATTATTTCCTGCTCCCACTGAAATACTGAATCAACACTGAATAAACGCCTAAGTATTGTCCCTTTTCGTGGAGTTTCCTGCGCAAGAAATTTGACGATATTGGTACATTGCTGGATATTTCTATTTGAATATCTGAAGCGCAGTATCCTGACTACAACTTTAAAGACCGAAGTGAGATGTGCCACATCTGTCGGACTTGAAAAAATAGACGAGTGGTCTCTAAAATAGACGGTGGTCTCTAAAAAATTAGTGTAGGTGCGTTTATTTAGATTCCTTTCACGTACGTATAGCATGCTTGCGGCGATGTTAAATTCGTGTAAATATATGTAGCTCGATCTGAACTTTAACTTGCTCACTTACTTTCGCCTCAAGATTATCCGACACTATATATTTATTAAAAAGTCAAATGTAACGTTAATGTAACGACACGTTCCAATTTTCGAAATGTAACTGTAACGAGTTCCTTTTGCATTTAAGGAACTTGTAACGAGAACTCGTTCCGAAATTGTGAAGGAACGAGGAACGAGCTTCCGTTACAGTTTTAGAGGAACGTGCACAACACTGGTTTTCATAAAGGTAATTGAGCGTTTATTGTGCATTGTTTCGCCCCAATGGCGACGGAATGAATGCTACAGCAACAAATTCTAATGTCACGCGAAGAACGCCAAGCCGCTCGAAACTTGCAGCGTGCACCTCAAGCAGAAAGGACGCACGAAATGAACATACATAGCACGAGCGCGGGCTAACAACTGTCACAGCTCGACACTTAAAGCGCTCTGCTCAAACACAAAGAAGGGCGCACGGAACGAACGCACAAGTGTACACTGGACGAGCGCGAACAACTTTTACAGTTGTTACTTTTGTGTGAGCAGCGTGCTCCTTTCGCAAGCGCGGCCGCTGCAGCGAGGGAAGTGGCCTTCGTGCTCTCTGTAACTTCAACGAACACTTGCAGTGAAAGCCCAAGACGTACAAAGCGCCGCGATTGACGCGCTCACGAGATAAGCGCGGGCGCACGAGCGACCACACCCCGCGGAGGCGCGCGCGGATCGCAACGAGAGGGGCGACGACCTTTAGAGCGCGCCCTCCGCGCCACCTTCGCGCCATCTCGCTAGCGATGACGAAAACGCGCTGAAGTGGCTGTGCTCTGAGGACCGCCAACAGTATATAGTGCATATAAATAGCTTGCCGTTAGTTGGCTTGAGACCGTATGCTCCGTGGCCGAGTGGTTTAGCGTCGCACGCTGCGGAGCTAGAGGTCGAAGGTTCGACGCCCGGCGACGGAACTTTTTCTTCTAGATTTTTTCTTTGCGAATCTGTTAGTTTTATATTTTACAACGTCATATCCGTGACGGAAATACGTCAGTAGAGCCGTGGTGGACCCCGGCATAAAACACTGTCGTGTTAAAAATGAAAAGGAAGAGATGACGTGTTTCTCACAATGACCTGCCTATAGTTCCCTGGGGTTTCGGTACCAAAGTTGAAAACTAAGCAGTTATTAGACTGCAACATCGGGAGCCTTTGGCCGCCATTATAGTCAAAAAGCTGCGTGGCTGTAAGCCTACTTTTGAAACAATGACGGGATAGGTACGCCTAAGGAAAAGTATGGGTCACAACTCCCCCCCCCCCCCCTCGCCGCTTAGGTGACTAAGGAGGGGGAGGAGAGGTGGCCGTCCCACCCGCCACTCCCGCGGGCGTACTTCCATGAGACTGATTGATATTAACTGTACTACACCCAAGTGAATAGGTCCTGAAGGAGCTATCTTATCGTTCAATTTCATTTCGCTGTTCTCTTTCCTTCGAGGAAACGACAACGCCTTTCGCGCTCCCCTGTCGTGGTAGCTTATTTAACAATTTTATATATTTTCCCAGGAGGTGATGCCGACTGACCAGCGCAGAACAGAAAGACCGCGTCCCTATCGGAGCTCGGGAAAATTAGGTCCACAGGTTGGCGTATTTTCAGCGCACTGGGAGGCTGTTTGTTGACCCGTATAGAAGAACTCTTCAAAGACGTCCCTCCAGCTTTTTCGAATCTTTTTTGCTTTCTTCAACGTTCCACGGTGGTCCGAGGTGGCACGACTGGACAGCTTAATATTGATCGATGCCAGTAAATGGGAAAATGTACGAACAGCGGAGGAAACACACGTCAAGCGCAACGCGCTGTTGAGGTGACACAGGCACGCACGCAACAACAACAAAGAAGTTGAGCTGCAAGAGCTATAGAAGTGGAGTTCATGTCCAACTATAGGTGGGGCCCACGTCTCGGACACACACACACACACACACACACACACACACACACACACACACACACACACACACACACACACACACACACACACACACACACACACACACACACACACACACACACACACACACACACACACACACACACACACACACACACACACACACACACACACACACACACACACACACACACACACACACACACACACACACACACACACACACACACACACACACACACACACACACACACACACACACACACACACACACACACACACACACACACACACACACAACGACATTGGGCTGGAAGACCTATAGAACTCAGTTCATGTCTATAGCTGACGCCGGCGTCTCGGACTGCACTTTTCTAAAGGCTGCGTGTCACACATAAAAAGAACATAGATGACCGGTGTCGACCAGAGATGCGAGAGTCGTGTTCCATGTTTACGGTGATAACAAAACATATTCTCTGGCCTCCGTTTGCGTTCACCATTCGAAGTTTTTTTTTTTTCGGGAGAATAGGAGGCGAATGTTGTCTGTTCGTACCACATGCTCAAGGCCAAAACAACAAAAAAACAAAGACGTAAAGGCATAATAAAAAACAGATAGTAACGGTGGTTTGGTGACGCAAAAGCTAGAACACTCTGCAACCAGCGAAGGAAGTCTTTATACGCCCGAGTTCGTATGTGTACGTAGCATGTTTGTTTGTTTCCTCAACACCATGGCGCATGAAGCGATATTTAGCACAATGTAACGCAAGCACGAGGAGGGAGGACACAACATGTGCGCTACCTTCTTCAACGCCCGTGTGTTGTGCATTATTTCGTCTTTTCTTTTTTTTCTGTTCAAAAGAAGTGCCGAAATAAGGTTAATGCTGCAGTCGCATACGAGGTGTCTGCGTGTTCTTGAGATGCTATTAAGAACATCAGTGACCTGGGCGATGAACGTTGGACCACATTCAGTGTTTGCAGCTGGAGTGTCTGGTTAAAGCGGTTTATTTCAACACTGCTGACAAATATGTACCAAGCACCCTCTACACTGTATATATTTGCGCCTCTACTCAGGAGGTTAACAGCAACAACAGCAATATCAGCAACAACAATAGCAGCAGCGGCAACAAATACATCAAAGCACACCTTACATAGCTTTAGATCGCGTGTGTACATAGCACGTCTGATTGCTCTTTTCTCTTATTCTGTGATTGCTTCTTGTTTTTACTGTTTTCTGTGTGTTTTTCAATATTAATATCATGACGATGGGATAGTCCGGCTGTAACCGTAGCCTATCTTCTCATATTTCTTTTTTTCATTTATAAACAAAATAACTTTTAAAACGCGAGGTACAGAACTTGTGGTTTTAAAGTTGCTGTAATAATTGGCAGATAAAGCTATTTAGTAAAATGAAGCTTCCGAGCTAGTTAGCTTTTGCATGTTGAAATGAAAACGGTGCAATTTTTTCACACGGATACATATCTAAACGACACGGACAAACGCTGCGATTTTCCGTGTCGTTTACGTCTTTCCTTGTGTGAGAAAATCTCGCTGCTTCCATTTCAAAGTTATTTAACTCCACTAGTTTTTAATAAAAAACATCTTTATATCGTTGCGCACACCTCTGAAGCTTCCGGATCATGTGCCAGTGCTCGGCGTTATTGAAATCGCCCGTATGCACACTCTGATAGTCCAATTTGTTCAGCAACGAATGTTTCAAGGAAAGTGTCTCTTGGGAACTCCCCACGAAGGGGCGACAAATGACAAGCTTGCTTCGGGTATCCGAAGTAGCGTTGCATTAATACCTCATTACTTCACGAAGGAACAGAGATGGTCATCAATACTCATAAGTTCCACCGAAGCACTCGGCTTAAATTCATTCCGCCTGAAGAGAGAGAAGATGCATGAGTAATTCTTCGAACACTACGAGGTGCAATGTCGGGGAAGCTTCTTTAGAACTTAAGCTGTTCTTGTTCTCTTTGGGAAAAACCATCCGCATGATTAATAATAAAAACTCCCAGTGTCCCTGATGCACCCGCCTCGGTCGACTCGAAGGCGAAAGCCAACTTCTTTTTTTTTTTTCCAAGTCGATATATCGGTTCCCCAGCACCCCCCCTCCGAAACCATTCTGAACCATTTTGTTGCTTCCGTTTTGATGCTTGAAAAGGAGTTCGTTTTCCTTGACAGCAACTGTTGATAGTTTATCGCTTTAGTTAACTCACTATTTTCATGTTTCACCTTTATCTTGACACGCATGCGTCGGTCAGTTGTGTGTTGTATGTATATGCCTTCTTGTTCAATAAATTCTTTCAGTTGCGAGTAAGCGCGTGTCCTGTTGTCTTTCCTTTCGTCTTTGTCGGCGTGCGCTTTGAACAGAGAAATCATGCAATTCAACCAACTAGCCCTGTTATCGATCCTCTTGCATTCTGGATGGACCGATCCTCTCCCAGATCCGTCCATCCTCGACCAAGCAGTGATGTCACGTGATTAAATCACTTAAAGTAATTCTAAAGAACGTTACAATGACTTCTCGATTACGTCATGACGTCACAATTTTTTAGATCTGTGACGTCATAAGATGTCATATGGTGATGCATATATGTGCCGACATATCGTCAGATGGTTCGTCATATTATATAACACCTCACATCACGATGACGTCTTGATGGCATCACAAAGTTCGTTAATCTGTGACTTCATACAGTGATGTCATATGGTAACCTGTATCTGCGGTCCAATATCGTGACGTGGTATATGTCACATCCTGGCACTTCATGTGTCACGTCCCATCGCATCGGCATATGATGTATATCGGTGATGTCATATGACGTATATCCGTGACGTCTTGTCACGTCATGTAGTGACGTAATCAAGTGATTGTTCGTAGTACTCGTGTTGGCGCACTCGTGTTGCCGACCATGGTTTAATTTTCGTGTGCGATAAGGCATCTACGCATTTCGCCTTGCCAATCTAAGCAACGCGAGATGCGCAAGACGCTTGCAGAGGCTGTGCCCAACATAAAAGAAAAGAAAAAGTACTAACTCAATCTCAAAAAAAGAAAAGAGACGTGCGAACCGGACTTGTAGCCGGAGTATATAGGGCGTAATTTATTACTTCCTCACTC
Organism: Rhipicephalus appendiculatus; assembly: GCA_030522465.1. Taxonomy (NCBI): domain Eukaryota; kingdom Metazoa; phylum Arthropoda; class Arachnida; order Ixodida; family Ixodidae; genus Rhipicephalus; species Rhipicephalus appendiculatus. The sequence goes on from JALIZH010001277.1 coordinate 618,666, forward strand.
CAAGAAGACGTTAGGAAAACAGCAAGGACACATTCGCCCGATAGACAGCGACTCCCAGCAGGCGACGCTCACAATTTCAAATTTGCTCACGAGATGACGGCACTTTTTACTCTCAGCTTCGCTTTACGCCGTACTTTGCATACTTCGGTGCACTGCGGGAAAGGGTTAGCGAGTATACAACATTAACAGACATGAACGGAAACAGAGAAAGCGAATCTGTCAATAGAAGGGCATTAGGAGGTGCGCCAACTTTGCCTGGCACTTTCTGGGCAAAGCTTTTTGCTGTGCTCGCATACACTGGATATATTCACTGTCCCTATTAGAACAAAAAAAAATTCCCCATCTCCCGCTAAAGGGAACCATGTGTGGATGCGAAGCAGCGGGGAGAATTAGCTTGAGCGGGAGGAACGTCGCCGCTCTCATTTCACGGCAGCGGTCCGGGCGCTCATCGCGGCGCTGCACAGGAGAGAGAATGAGGCGCGCGCGCTCCGTCATTTTCATACCGCGGAACTACCGTGGCATCCCCAGCGGAGTATGCAGCTGTCACACCACCTGTCGTGCGCGCCGCTCCGTAGAGGATTCCTAGAGGAGAGAACGGGGGGTGAGAGAGGGGAGAGGACGCGCGTGCTCTGTGGGGATGTGGGACGCCGCTCCGTAGAGTAGAGAATTCCTAGAGTAGAGAAAGGGGGGTGAGCATAGGAGAGGAGAGAGAGAGGTGGAGGGGACGCGCATGCGCTGTGGTGGTGTGGGACGCGGGAAGGAGGGACGGACTTGCCCCCCCGCCAAACACATGGGGGGCAAGATCAAGGAATGGAGTCAACCTGGGCGACACAAACCACCTGCCTAGCCATTGCTAAGCAGCCTCTCTGTGCTCTCGGCCATGACTCTGCTGACTGTAGTGGTGGTTGACGGCCTTATATTGTACTACAGTGTTCTGGTTCGCATAGTGGGTGCTTTCTTCATGAAATTCCCGATCTCCCGCTCTCATCCCCGCTCTCATTTCACGGCAGCAGACCCCTCCAAACACATGCAAGCAAGATCAAGGAATGGGGTCAACCTGGGTGACAGATACCACCTACCAGACGCCACAGACATTGCTAAGCAGCCTCTCTGTGCTCTCGGCCATGACTCTGATGACTGTAGTAGTGGTTGACGGCCTTCATATTACTACAGTGTTCTGGTTCGCATAATGGGTGCTTCCCTACTTCATGAAAGTGGCCGGACGCGGGACGCGGGACGGGGGGACGCGGGACGGACAAAGCCCTGAGCATAAGATGCTTCGCATCTAAAAGAAATACAGGGAGACTTCCCCCTTGTGGTGCCATGCCTAAGGAAAAACGGAGCTAGGCGGTCTCTTTGCTTCTTTTCATTTTTTCTCCCTCTTTCTTCTGCTCTTTTCTCTCTCTGTTTTTAATACCTTTTTTTCCCTCTCTATTCCTATCATTTTTTTTCTCTCTATTTCTTTTTTTTCCTCTCTTTCTCGCTATTGCAATCTTTTTTCACTTTTTTTCCATTTCGTTCTCTCTCTATATATTTTTCTCGCTTCCTTAATACACGTTCATGGAAACCGGGTTTTGGAATTCAATTTTCTCGTAGTCGGAATTTTCCTGAAATGTGCAATTCCTGGTATCAACCTCGCGCGTTGTCCAGCAGGTTGCTTTCAGTCCGCCAACTATTAATGTTGCAATGAAGCGCCCATAGGAAGTGTGCTGCATTCTAATTCTGTGTTTTATTTTTTTAAAGTGCGGAGCACTTTAGGGTGCCAGGCTGTCGTATGCTGTCGACGTCGCTTGGCGTAACGCAGGCAAAGCCACATATAGCATCACCATCTGTAGAGTATTGAGCGCGCGCTCGCGTCAAAGAGAAGTCTTCGTCCTCTTGTTCTTCGAGCGTCTTGATGATGATCTTCACGCAAGTCTTCTGCATCTTGTCCTCATCCTATTTGTTAGGCTAACTGTTGCCTTCTTCATTTTTATTTAACCAATGGTGAGTAGTGATACTTACCCAATTACCGTGGCGTATGCCCGTTTACGATGATTGTTCACCTCGAGATCTCTGAGTGGCGCCCTCTCGCGTGTGACGTCAGACAGAGGACTCAGGTGCCACTCTTCGCGCGCGCACTCGCTACGTGAAGGCTGCTCGACGCGGCCGGCCTGTCTGTCCTGCTCTAGTTATTGAGAAATTTGTGGGCAAGTTCATAAAGCAGTTTGTACTGAATGTTCAAGCAAACTGCCCCGCGTAATCGAGCGGAGTTGCCGTCAGGAGCACGTTCAGTGTCGATTGTTCCTGGTGTCACCTACTAGCCATCAATGTGTACATCTACATGTATGACGACTCTTTCTTTCGCGACTGTTATATGGCCGTGGCGCCACCAAAATGACTTCCGGCCCATCTTAGGTCACTGACTTCAGCTTTCGGGCTTTGGCTTCCGTGTTTGCGTTAAAGCGCGATATATGTATACCGCGTGCTCGTGTTCGGTTGTCAAGCCTGCTCCTTCGGTTTAATTCCCTTTTTCGGAGTCTTAAGCGCATGACAAGCGTCGTGTGATGCCATTCGAATAAATTAAATGTTCTTTACAGGCAACAACCTTTGATTAAATCCATCTTTTCAGCAGCTGCTGTGTAAGCGCGTCGTAAGTACCTGAAACTTAAACAAGAAATAGGTTGAGAGCACGAGTCAAAAGGGGATGCCCGACGGTGATATGAAATATTGGTAGGTTGTACGGATTTTTTTCCCCGACATATTCTAATTCGTGATAATAAAACGACATTTGCTGACTCGTTCACGGTCGTCTGAAAGTATGCTGAACAGAATTAGTGTAATCATACCAACGTAGATAAATACAAAGCTTTAGCATAGAAAGTCGTAATAAGATGTATTTGCAATGAAATAGTGTAAATCACTCTCAATGGTAAACTACAGATGGGGCGTGGTGCGGTCACTGTACTAAAAAGACTCACAGGATTCCTTATGAGAGAGAGAGAGAATAAAAGTAGAAGAAAGGCAGGGAGGTTAACCTGGACTGAGCCCGGTAGGCTACCCTGCACAGGCATCCCTTATGCGTTTGCATAAGATGACTCGAAGGCGGAAGCCATCTTTTTTTTTTTTTTCAGTCCGTGCATAGTTCCTCTCCCTCCCCCTCCCCCCTGCCCCCCGAATGCTTTCTGGACGTAACGCGTTTTTGCACTGCCTCCAGAATCGGAGGCGTTGCAAGCTTTGTACACGCCACCTGGTTTTGTATTGGCCTCGTGATTAGTGGGTCGATCACGGAGGCAATACAAAGCGCCGATGTCATGTGATGATGTCATCATGTGACGTGACTTTATGACGTCGCAAATTTTGGCGGTCTATGATGCCGTGATGGCGTCATAAGGTGACGTCATCATGTGATGATTTCTCGCATCACTCGTTATGACACTGCCGCCGCAGGACGCCGATGGTTAATTTTAGCGTTTCATGAGGAATCTAAGGCTTTCACATTAAAATATTCAATCTCATAACAGCGCGGCAAAAGAATAGCACTAACCAGCCAAAGGGTCCAAAAGACTGATATGAAAGAGCTCTCTTTCTCCTCTTCCTGGACGCATTCGCCGATTTTTCCTACTGTTGACCAAGCTGTGCTATCGATGTCAAATAAAACACGAACAGCGGACAGCGTTGCCCAAGCCTTAGGAAATGTATAGTGCCCGATGTCCTCTCATCACCATTGACAGGACCGCTCGCTCGATTAAGCAGCACTGCGCGATCGAAAGCATGAATGTCGCTCACCAGCGTGGCTCACGAGCGGCAAACCGCGTGAGCGTATCAATCTGTAATCCTAAGGGTGCGAACTATACAACGCGCACCCCTACTGACGTTACATTCGGAGCAGATTGGCACATGTAACAATTTTTATCGTGCATCCAAATTCGCCCAGTCTACGTTAGTTGTCCGCAATAATCCGCTGGTCGATGAAGCTATCAATTTTATTTTGTCGGTCAACGTTCTGTGTACACATGACTGCACTTGGCAGTAGCAGTCAAGCCAAGTCAGTTCACACAACGCTAGCTTTTGCGAATAAGCCGTAAAATTGCTCGCGCTTCTCTTCGAAAGCAGCGTAGACTCTCTGGCGGGATTTTTGCGCTTTCACGCAAGCTATTTCAACGCCACCCAGCCCTCTAAGTGACGCTACGAACACGGGGGGCATGATCCTGACCGCGACGGCTGCGGGTATATAGAAGATATGTTAAATGTCAACGTTTCTCAACATCCTGTAATGCTAGCATCCATCTAAAGAACTATCATTAGAAGAAAATACAGCTAGTAGTCGATGAACGCCGTGCGACACTAGCAAACCATAACGAAAATGCTGCTGTTTTAACCAGAACCTAGCAGACGACAAAAGCCAAATCCCCACCTTTGCGTCACCAAAGCACCGCCATCGGTGGCGCACGAGGCGAATAGTTTTCTGAGCGGATGCACGGGAACATGCCAATATAAATATTTTATTGCTATAGCAGTTATATGGACACTCTCGGCTGATTTTTGCCCTCGCCGTCATGCCCCGGGTATGTATATGTATGTATATATAAAAAAGGCACAAAGAAAAATAAATCAGAAGAAAAAAATTGGCCGCGTATCTGCGTGCTTTGCTGCAAATGTCGTCGAAAGACGATAGCTGGTATTGATAAAATAGAGGAGGCGCTGCGTGAGATATGGACGCCATCTGGCAGTGGCGTCAGGAAATATGAGCTTGTGCAGAACCCAAAGCCACTGCCAGGTGGCAGCACCATATCGTCGGCAGAGGGCTTTTTCGTGCATAGCGTCGCATTTTCAGCGCAGCCTAAGAAACACTAGGGTGTTTAGAATTACGTATCTATGTATTTTCTAGTAAAGGAACACACCACCTAATACTTACGTATTGATTTAGCGCCTCAGATATGCGTAATATTTGCTTTTTGATCGAAAATGTTCACAAGTATGAACGCAGCTACCAGTTCAAGATGGCTGGGCGTTCAGCAAGTGCTTAAACTTTTGACGGGTGGCCTAATCGTGTGACTGACAGACAGAACAAAGTTTCTGCGTTCAAGTATCCCAAGAAAGACTATTGTCTTTAAAATTTACAGGCACCCGACCGGGGTTTCGAACCAGTGACCCCTCGCACCACAGCGCGGTGCGTTAGACCACTCAGACACTCCACATGCTTGCGCCGACATAATAATGACAAGCTATTTATGCACACCATTTACCGCTGGCGTTATGCAGGTCTCGGAGGAGCTTCAGAGTGTTTCGTATCACGCAACGCTCCTACATTTTCTTTCGCTTTGAAAACTGCCGTTGAGACGCGCACGAAAAAGGGACCCCTTTCTGTACCCACTCTTGATGTGGAACGAGAAAAAAAGTCACAGTTTCACCGCAAGGGTGAAGCAATGAATGCGATAGCAAAAAATTGTAATGTTATACGAAGTGAGGCTGGCAGCTAACTCTTTTTGGATCCGATCTCACGCAACTCTAGAAAACGCTTGTTTAAGAGAATTCTCTTCGCGTTGAGAGCGCAGCACGTAGAAGGGTACACCGGCCCCCCGCTGTCGGCTGCAGAGAAGGGGAGATAACGCGCGCGCCCGCGCCCGCGCTCGTAAAATCGAACATCGCCCCCCCCTCCCCCCCGCCCGCTGTCAGCCGCCGAGAAGGGGAGATAACGCGCGCGCCCCCGCTCGTTAAAATCGAAGGTCGCTCGAGGGACCCCCCCCCCCCCCCTCGTAGTCTTTTCACGCTCACGAACGACGGGCGGGGCCGGTTATATATATACATATACATATACGGCAAATGACGCCGACGCCGACGCGGACGCCGACGCCGACGGTGAAAACCAGCCGCAAGTGTCCATATAATTGCTATCGCAATAAAAGAACAGCGTGCACCTTGCGTCAGATGCCACCGCGTGGCAGGGGGACGCAGAGGGTCATTCCGCGCGCCGCACTTTAAAAGAAGAAATACCTAAGAGCGTCGGGTTCTGTTTAACACATGTGTGTTTAGAGAAATTCATTATCACAGATAATATAATAATATCTGGGGTTTTACGTCCCAGAACCACGATATGATTATGAGAGGCCGTAGTGGAGGGCTCCGGAAATGTCGACCATCTGGGGTTCTTTAACGTGCACTGACATCGCACAGTACATGGGTCACTACCATTTCGCCTCCATCGAAATGCGACCGCCGCGGCTGGGAGCGAATCCGCGACCTTCGGGGCAGCAGCCGAGCACCTTAGCCACTGATACACTATGGCGGACTTATTATCACCAACCTCCTTGATTATCACAGACGGTGGAGAGATCGAATTGACGACGGCCGCCTACTGCTAATGGAAACATCTAGAGGATGACACTACATCAATACCAGATTAGACAACGTCCTCACGAGCTCTGAGATCTTCTGAACCTCTCTTCGTGTTTTTTGCTAATATTTACAGCGGCTGCAACGGAGAATACGGGGAAATTATGGAAAAATATTAAAAACATCAATCATTTATTCTCGTAAGACAATTAGTCGTGCATTTATTATTCAATCTTCCGCTTAATAATTTTCATTCGTAAACCTCTGAAGTTCCCGACGGAAAACTATATTTGAGGTCACGGAGAAAAAGGAATTGAAGGACACTTTCTAAATTCCAAAGCCTTTGGCCATTCGACTGACTATGCAATGTCTTTTCTATTTCTTTATTTTTCTTTTTTTACACTCTCTCAGCAATGACGTGATTGATGAGATAGTGTGAGGGAAGAGGCCACAGCTGCCATCGTTCCAGCGCATGGACGGACGCCGGACGGACACCGCGAGTATGAGGCATTAAAAAACTAGGAAGGAGTGCGCTTAGCGTCCACAAAGGAGGATTTCTTACAAAATGCAACCACGATTATGATACTGCCAAATGCGAATTCTGAGCACAGCTTCGTTATGGGGCCACGCCATCTGTATTAACGCGATAGCGTTAAAGAGCTCGCTTCGCAGAAATTCAGGTGTCGGCGTCGGCGTCGTTGGTTGTGAGCGAAAAATCATCATCTTGTCCGTGACCGAAAAATCGAGAAAGATGCAAATAAAATAAATAATAAAAATTTTCGTGTCCGAGTGACGATCGAACCCGGGTCGTCTGCGTGGCAAGCAGGTGTTCTACCACACAGCCATGCCTCTGCTTGGAAATACTGTGAAAATAACTTACTCTGCTTGGAAATGCAGTGAAATTAACTTCCATGCTTCGCAAACGCAAGCGTCCTTTATATAGGCGTCGCGATATAACATGTAATATCCCAGGAATATTGCGTGGTACAAGCGTACATTGCCATCGGGCGTCAGAATATGTGACTATCATAACGATTCCATAGTTTAAAGCCAGCCACCCATTACAAACGGCACACACCTTACTGCGCGTATTCCCTTAACACCACGTAGTGGGTGCATAGCAAGTTCGAAAACATTTCCCACATTTGCCGCGCATAATTTCTCCTGGTTTAAAGCATACTACCCATTACATAGTATGCACTAAGTGATTGAAGTACGCAGTAGGGAAGGGATATCGCTATCGCGTTCATCTCTTAAAGGCGAAGCTTAAGGGTCCCCCCAATTTTTTGAAGTAGTGGCTATCCGCAGTTGTAGCAATGTAACATTGGTTACTTATTGCCTCAGAAACATCCCGCGCTCGAGTTCTGAACACACCGCTGTGTGCATTGCAGGCCTCGCGAATTAAGCGAAACACCGACAGCCCCATTACGACGAGGGAAGCCAGCCACAGTGCGTTTGGCAGCCCTGCATGCGCACGAGCTCTGACCTAGGGGCGAACATGCGTAACGTAGGACGAAAGCGAGGTTAGAGGCCAATGGCTCGTGATATCAACAGAGAGCGCGTCCGCTCTGTTTCATCTTCGTTCACTCTAGAGGTTACGCTGACGCTAGCCAACAATGGCGACACCGCTCAACAGAGGAACGGGGCCCTGCGAACTGCACTGTAAAACATTCTTTTTCAAATCATCCTTGGCGTTCTTTTGCCAACAAGGCAACTTCCACAAGTCTGACCTACGACATTTATTAACGCGTTAGCATTAACGAGCTCGTTTCAAAAAATTCCAGTGGAAGTGTCGGTGTCCTTGGTTGTAAGAAAGAAATGAGCGTTTTACGTGAGCGAAAATTGAGGTAGATGCAAGTGTAGAAATATGCAATTTTCTGTTCGAGGAAAATCTGGTATTCGAACCTGGGACCCCTCGCTCCGTCGCGCAATGCTTTTAGCCCCTCGGCCGCCTGGCATACACCATGAAGAATGCTAACTGCGAGCTATTTATATACACCACTTAGCGTTCGTTGTACTCCCATCTCAGTGGTTTTTCAGAGGCTTGACAGAAATCCTGCGAGACGTTGCAAAGGACAAACGCGCACTTTTTGTGTTCTTTCGCGCCGCATGCGTGTATACGTGAGCCGGAGGGCGTCCGCACTTTGGTTTTCCTAGCGGCACGGCTTAGGTGTGGACAGAAAAGCGAAGCAAAGGCAATGATCGGGAAGGCGACACGAACACGGTCCAAACAGTTTATCGCGTTTTACTCCTCAAAGCGAAGCTCAAGCACGCTCCAAGTTTTGTAGCGAGAGCTACGTTGGCCGTATTCTCGCCGTTTCGCTGTGGTCGGTGGCTGCACAGCGAGCTGAGCCGTTGCTTAGCAACCGCCACAGCCGGCATTGCCGCTCGCCGCGCCATCTGGCGTGACGTCAGAGGAGGCGCCAGCGTTGCATAGTGTATATAGAAGGGGTGGCTCGGTGGGATTTTTCGGACGTATGGAAAGTTAGTCGAAGAGACTAAAAGAAGCCAGGCTTCATCGTCGGAACGAAACCAAGAGGAGGCGGCGAGCCGAAGAGACAGAGGAAGAATGAGCCGCACGTCTCGAGAAGCGTAACCGTAGAGAAAACCAAGAAAAGATAGCAATCTCGTTTCCCAGGCCGACCTCACCTCCTTTCTTTTCACTAGACGGGTTCTTCTAGAAGCAGTGGCAGCGGAGTCAGGAAGGGAAGACGGGCCACGCGTCTCGGCCGTCGGGCTTCGGACCCGAGCCAAGGTGCCGACCGCAGTCGACCTGGGACTTGAGCGACCTCATGGGTCCCTGCTGCTCCTGGCCGTGGGTCGCTGGTGTGCTGCGGCTCGGCGAACGTTCAGGTGCCCGTGGACAGGTCTGAGCAGTCGAGTTTCTGACCCGAGCTCGGACGAGGCTGTCCGGCCAGAACGCATCCCCGGAGCCGGCGCATCGACTAGAGTGTCGACCTGTAGCCTAGGAAGCCTCTCAACGCCGACGGCAACGGAATCTCTCATCGACCTCCGTGCTTCGCTACAAGGCATCTTCATCATTGACGTTGGTGAGATCAGCACCATGTCTTCCCTCCTCCGCGCAACCAACTGAGTAGGAACTGAGTAGTGAAACTGAGTGATTGGGAATTATAAGCAGATTGCGTATGCATTTATTAGTAACTTTGTCACAGGTTTAGGATCGGTTATTCGGTAGTGTAACGTTTTGTCTTTGTTGGTGTTATGTGTTCTGGTATCAGTGTTCTTATTAAATGTGGTTTTTCAAGCAGTCTTGTCCTTCGAGGAGTGTGCTGAGGTAACGCCTCGGACATTCCAACGAAATAAAAGAACCTGCACGTTGTGCGCAAAAGAAAATCAAACCACAACGTAACAGTTTTTAACCACTGCAGGCACACCCTGGCTATACACTTGCTGGCGGGTCTTTAGTTTTTGAACCTCCTTGCTTGAAACCACGACGCCATAAACGCATTCCGTTTTCATTTTTATGGTATTTATTTCAAAGCAGAAATGGCACTTGCAGGAAACATACACGCAGAGAAACCAAATGAAACTCTTGCGCTTCAATGGCGACGTGGACATCTTAACAAAGCTGAATAAAGTTCAAAGATGTTCCTAAAAAGTGCCATTCCTGAAGAACAAGATCAAAAGAGAAGACAAAAAAAAGCAAAATGTGGCTTGCAGAACCTATGAAACATTGCAGCTTGAAGTGGGGACATATCAGGGGGCGCACCACCTCCACGCGCTATGACGGCTTAGCCTGCGATGTGCTTTCTGGATGGCCAAGCATAAGTGCCACGATGGCGTTGAAATTCATTCGGGAGGACCCATCCTGACGCCGTCGCGAGTTGTCGGTCCGGCTGCGGTTCTCCTGTTCAGTGTTGTTGGGCTGCTCCTGGGCTGCCCTACGTGCTGTCCTTGAAACAGGTCGCTCGGTCCTGCTCCTCGTAGCGTATCCACTGGGACTTGACATCACAGACTGGAAGCCCGGATACGGAGCACTTGCCGAAGTCTGACGGCTAGGAGACTCAGGAGACTCAGGAGACTCCTGTTCGGGCGACTGCTTTGCTGACCTCTTCGGCTTCTTGTCAAACGTCGGTCCAGCCCGGCGTCTTCGTTCACGACCTGGAAGTTCGGGAAACTCTTCCACCGGTGGTCGCTTTAGAGACCTCCTCGACTTCCTATCTACTGAGGGCACTCGATGGCGGGGCCTCGCGTCGCGACTTTGAAGTTCGGGAAACTCTGGCGACTGCTTCACCGATCTTCTGAATTTCTTGTCGACCGTGGGTCCCGAGTGGTGTCGCTGTACACGACCGGGAAGTTCGGGAAACTCCGGAAACTGTGGTCGCTTTAGCGACCTCCTGGACCTCTTATCGACAGAGGCAAGTGGCTGAGACCTCGGGTCGAAGGCCAGCGCACGCTGCTTCTCTGGCTTCGGACGAAGTGGTGGATACCGCGGACGCAATTCCCATGGTAGTGGCAGGAGACTGTCCTGCGCGCAGGCTCCCGGCTGCGGCAGTTGGCTTCCGCTCGTTCACGCCGATGCGATTATTCGTTGCTCCCCGTCACGCTCCACGGTGGTGTTGGCGGTGGCCTCTTGAGCAGCTTCGAGATACTGGTACGAAGCTGCTGCAGTTCGCGGGCTTGGCTCAGCTGGAGAGCTTTCAGCGCCTCCTGGAGCTCAGTGATTTCGGCTTTTCGCTTCTGCAGCGTGTATTCCAACTCTGCGATCGGGTTTGGGTACCACACCTGCGTCTGGACCTCGGCGTCGCGCATTTGCTTGACAGCTCGTCCGGCTCGGGAATGGCGAGGACGTGAGGGTACCCGACTGAATCCGTTCTTCAATGGGTATCGACGCCTTTCTCGCTCCTTCTTCCTCGCCCTCCACAGCAGACTCGTAAGAGTCACTGCTTGATGAAGTGGAACGTATCCGCCGAGGTCCCGCGTCCCCAGCTGCTGCCTGCAGGCGTCCACCGTTGCACTCCACGGAAGAGTCCTCGCACGATGCTGTCGTAGCTCCTATTTTGACGAAAGATGAGCGACCAGCCGCTTCGTCCTCTTCTTCGGGGTCTTGGTAGTAGACGAACGTGTAGAGGTCCTCGCGAACTACTCGAAACCCCGGACATCGGTCCAGGAAGGCGGTCAGCGTACCGTGTGCTTCGATAATCAGGCGAATCTGCGACGGCCCCAGCGCTTCCAGCAGGTCAACCTCCTGAGTAGGGCCATTCTCTTGCAGGATCTCTCGAATCTGCTTCAGGATACTCGCCGCATCGGTTTCGGAGATAGCCTCCCTCGGCTTTTGCTCCACGTCACCTTCCTGCTTCGTCTGTGAAAATTGTTCCGCTTTCGAGAACTTCGGACGCGCTTGTTCCACAATCCTTTCTGGCCGTGGGCTTGGTTCCGTCCGATGATGGAAGGTTCTCGTGCGTCTCACTCCACGCTGTGTCGGGACTTGTCGGACGCTCACCTTCGGAACGACGCCTGGAAACTGACGGCTCTGGTGCGTTTCCCTCCTCCTCTACGCACCGACGTCGCTCGCGTTCGCTGGATCCACGTTGCAGCGTGAGATTGGCGAAGAGCTCCTCGAGTGTCGCTTGCATGTTCGACGGCAGGTTCCTGGTAGCGCTGCTCGTGGAACTGAACGTTCAGTCTTGGCCTCCTGCTCCTGCCGCGCCTTCGAGCACCGGCGGTGTACATGTCACTCATAACTACAGCCTGCAGGATCTTCGTAGATGTGAGTTGAAGGCACCAGGAGCATTCGTTTCTGCCAGGCAGATTGGCAATGTCGAGAGGTCTCGAACGGTCAGAGTACGAGCAGAACGTGTGGCTCGTGCCGAGAGTTCGAAAGCCAGCGCGTGACCTCGAGTCACCTCGGCAGCACGCATTCCGATCCCACCTCGTCTTCGTCTTCTTCGAGAGACGTCGACACGCTATTCGTTACTTCGTTCCGTGGCAGGTTTCGTTGTGCTTTGTAGCGCTCTGTTGTGTGGGTATCTTTCTTGTGTCCCGTCGATTTGGTGCGCTATACCACGGCCGCGCGATTAAAAAAAAAAAAAAAGGTGCGGCCCGTTGCGTGCACCGAAAGCGGCGTGAATCGCGAAGTTACGACTGCTCCCGCTTTGGCGCCACAAGACGGGTCGCACCACGGTTTATCAGAGAAAAAAAGAGTGGGCTTTTAGTTGCGGGTTTTCTTGAGGAGCCACGAACTCTTGGAAAATATTATTGGCGATCAGGTCGTCAACACTTCTCTGCATGTATTATTTTCTTCGGAAACAAAGATCTTTTATTTAATCCTCTGGGATGGCTTCCTCACGACTTACCAACAAGTGAGCTTGTTTGTAAGTCGTGAGGAATTGGTTGCAGCACGAACTTGACACAAGGACACAAGAAGGAACAGCGCTGCGTGTGTTGTGTTCCTTCTTGTGTCCTTGTGTCAAGTTCGCGCTGCAACCAATTCCTTTTGACCAAGCGACGATGTCTTGCGACTACGTCATCATGTGACGTCACGTTATGTAATTTCATGATGACGTTTTACAATTTGGCGATCTACGATTTCGTCGCATGACAATTTGTTTTTCTTATCACTCGTGTTGACACCGCGGACACTGGAAGACACCGTCGGTTACTTTTTGCGTTTGATGAAGTGAGTAAGGCTTTCGCCTCAAAATAATTGCTACTATGCGTTGTGATGCAGATACGTCACGTATAAAAACGCACCTCAAATATGTAGAGACCGTCTTAAGCCTACGGGTGTTAAGAAAAATTGTAATCTGTATTGTGATTTACTGGTAAGCCTTCGACCGTGTCTTTATGGTTGGCAAATAGGCCTAATGCACCGGAGCGCATGGCTCAAAACCCTCTATTGGGTAATAGGGATTATTGAGTAATAGTTTCACTGCAAAGGCTTCTCAGGCAAGACAAGAGAGAATCCCCTGTCTTGTCTCGCTTTCCGAAATATGCTGTGTAGCAGCCGAATAAGAAATAAGAAGTCGTCGTGAGTGGCTCCCTTTGTTCGCGAGGAATATCATTATTCAATAGTAACCAGATCTCAACCTCGTGCGTGATGCGCTCTTTTTAGCTAGGCTCAGCATAAGGAGAACGAGTTAACAGCTCGTATGTGCAATCAACATGAGCTGAGCTGTTTTCGATGTTTCCGTAAGAAACTCCGCGCTGAGTACACATTGATAAAACCGGCTTAAGAACACATTCGGCTGTTAAAAAAACGGGGATTATTCCATTAGCATAGGCGTTACATTACAGTGCATCCGCAAAGCCGGGAACGAAACGTGTTAACAATTTCTTTTACCATTCGCATTATTTTACTAGCGACGTCCGCAGTAGTAGTCACCGTCATAATATCTGATGTATTCAGTTCCGCACGACGCTTAATCGCTTATAGTTAGGTCGGAGAGCATTAGCTAGCGATATATTACCATACACACCGAGCCTATGCACTTACAGAAGGGTCGTAAGGAAGCCGAGTGCCATAGCATAATGCCCTTAGTGAATAATATATACCGTACGCGTTAATGCGACCAGCATTTTCAATTTCCCTGTGTCCTAAAGAAAAATCTGGATAAGCCGATTTTCGTCCTCCGGCCGCACTCAGAACACGAGACAAAGACGTCTTTCGAGGGGGGCTAATCTCGCGCAAAGTTTGCGAACGCTATCGATGCTCACGGAGAAAGGGAGAACATAGGCGGAAAAATCTATTATGATAATCCCATTGGACATCTTTACTCTCGCGTCTCTGAGCAAGGTCTCCGGCGGCGACATAAAATAAAAAAAATAAAGGAGAGATTATAAGAAGGAAAGAGAAATGATTGTCAGAGCTGCTGTCAGGAGACAGCAGCGCCATACATTCCCCTCTGTTTGTCTTTCTCTTCTGTCATCTTGGTTCTATTTTTCTTCCGGATAGTTGTGGAAATGAGCGCAAACACACGATGGAACGCCAAACCACCATGAAAGAAAAATTTACGCGGCGCGATGATGGCGCCGAACAATCGGCTGGCTTGCATCGCTTTCAATCAGGCGTTGTTCTTTCTTTTTTGTTTATTTTTTTTCTATATTACATACCAACTTCCACATCGTTCTGTAATGCCCTGTCGCTCATACGAGGTCGCCATTTCCACGCGTAATTTTTTCATGCTAAAGCCACGCGGCGTCTTCCAGAGCCAGAGTTGAGTTTAGCGTATCAGAAAGCTTCGTATTCAAGAAGTCTTCTTAAAGGAAGTCTAAAGGGAAATACAATTTCTCTACATATTAATAAATTATTCTTTTACGATACGAATATCACCCCGCTTGCCGCGACAAGACACTCGCTAAGCTAGAAAACAAGCAAACAGAAAATGCGTGTCGAGACGCCATTTTGAAATTGCCGCACCAAATATCGTGACGCCATCAATTTTGACGGCATCTACTAGGTCCTACGTAGTCCCTAATCAATAAAAATACAATTCATTGACATCTGCGGGGACCAGACATTTGACATACCCAGTTTCAGGAATACGAAAAATGTGGCGTTTTTTTTTTTGTTTGTTTTTTCAGAAACAGCCTAATCCAGAAGCCGAAAATGGGCTAAATTTCACGGGACTATGAAGCACACCTAAATGTCCTTCACTTGAAAACACTTGTAATTAAGATGAGGCGATTCCTGACTGTAGCGTGAATTTAAAAGGCATTTCTGGACAAAAAATCCCGTATTTTTTTTTTATCAAACTCAGCCCGATCCATAAAACTGAATGTGTGTCAACACTAGTTCGCAAAACAAGCATCCAATCTGTTTCATTTGTGTTCTAGTTGCTTTGCATCATGCTTTCGTTCAGCAATTGATTTTTCTTGAGCGAATTGGTACTGACTGAGGGACATGATGTTGTAGGGCAAGACTCGAAGGCTGACATTAATATTTCTTTCTGCCTGTTTTAGGGTGTTTTTTTTTTTGGCTTTGTGCTACAGTATTACGTCCTTCTCTCACTCCAAAAACGGTTTATTTGAAATGGGAGACAACTGAAATGAAGATATCGGGCACAGATCTATTCCATGATGAAGATGTGCTCTGGCGTAGCATAAAACCAGCTAACAATGAGAAGAAGAGCTGAAACATTTTTGACGGCATCTCCTGTAGACGCCAAGAACAACAAAACCCTGCCGACCGTCCAGAATGGTGCGTTTGTTGTTTGGATGGACCACCCGCTGTGCAGTTATAGTCATCGCCATCACGCCAATGCACGAAGAACGACTCTGACGAAAGCACAAGGGACGGAGTCAAGTTTTGTCCCAAAATATTGATAAACCATTCATTCGCTGCAATGAAGACTTCTTTTGCGTTGCCAATTAAAGCCCGCATGAAATGTACCGATCTAAAAGTAGCCAAATCCAGATTTCAGTCCTGAATACCGACGATACTGGGCTGTATAGATTTTAGCCGCAATATATAGGTTCGAGGTATTTTGTGGTGACAGGAGCACATCGGCAAAAAATTGTTGCAAGAGGCTGGACCATATTCTCACTAGCTAAAAGAAAAAAAATAGCATTTTTTGCCAGTTTCATGTAAAGTGGACTTAGCTCGAAAAAAAAAAAAACCCAAATTCAGTAGGAAATCTGTGGCATCAACCATGCACATTTTGACGCGAAATTTAAATATGAAACTCCCAACGTGATTCTCTCCTCTATTAATAAACACATATGATGTTGAAATTAACGACATTGCAATTTTCAAAGCAGAATTTATCAACCTAAAATTAAACTGACTCAATTGTTTAACTGTAGTGTCACTTTGAGCATCGGCTGCAACAGCCTCGCCAATTCCAGGATTCTGATTAGCTGTCGCCAGGTGTACGGTTTATGCTGTGCTGCATAGGTTTCTGCGTTATAAAACAACAACACCTCCAAACAACGGCTGATGCTCACTTCCGTGTCAGAGGCCAAGGAATCGAACCAGGCTTCCGCCGTAGGCAGCGCGCTCCCAGAAGTCTTTCAATGAATGAAAGTCAGCAAAAGCGCATCTTTCTTGTGCTTCTGTTACAACCCTTGCATAGCGGACGTAAAGCCATTCATCAATTTTGACAGCTAATATTTCTCTGCTCTGAAGTTTCGATGTGCCTGAAAATTGATGTTTTGTGCCTAGCTGTTCGTCTGTGTGTCTCTTTTTTGCCGTCCTATCAGCCTCTGCTGATGTTACATAGACGGCATTAATGAGCTGCCCTGAAAGAGGCACAGTTTTTGGCGAGATTGAGGATGTCTTGTTTCTCCAAACTTTTTCATCACCTTGTACTCCCTTCTTTGAGGCGTAGTTGTGATAGGGGAAAAGAATAAAGAGGGGAAAACACTTATAGAAGGCGATCAAACTCGGGCATTACCGATTGTTCTCTATGTAACAAGACCTTCAACTCATTGCTCCCAGTCGTTGTTGTCGTAGTTGCCTCTGTCAAGAGAAAAAAGTTCAGGGGCCCTTCTCCCACAACCAGAAAGGGGGGCAATGAAGCTCGGCGAACATCTTTCTTTCTTTCTTTCTTTCTTTCTTTCTTTCTTTCTTTCTTTCTTTCTTTCTTTCTTTCTTTCTTTCTTTCTTTCTTTCTTTCTTTCTTTCTTTCTTTCTTTCTTTCTTTCTTTCTTTCTTTCTATCGCACTGCGCAAAGTCGTAACCTTTTAACGCGAGAGCATTAAAGAGCTCGTTTCGCAGAAATTCAGGCGTCAGCGTCGGCGTCGTTGGTTGTGAGCGAAAAACCTCCATCATCTTGTCCGTGACCAAAAAATCGAGAAAGATGCAAATAAAATAAATAATAAAAATTTCCGGGCCCGAATGAGGATCGAACTCGGGTCATCTGCGTGGTAAGCAGGTGTTCTACCACGCTGCCACGCTTCTCGAGATTACATATAAAATAGCTTTCTACATGGAATTGCAGCGAAAATAACTTTCATGCTTTGCAAACACGCGCGTCCTGTATACAGGCGTCACAATACAACATGTAATATCGCAGTAATATTGCGTGGTACAAGCGTGCATAGCCATCGGGCGTCAGAAGATGCGAATATCATAACGACATAGGAAACTCAAAGCCGTGTCCCCATTACAATAGGCACACACGTTACTGCGCGTATTCCCTTAAGACCACGTAGTGGGTGAATAGCAACTTCGAAAACATTTCCCGCAATTACCGCGCATAATTGCTCGTAAAGCATGCTACGCATTACATAGTGTGCACTAAGGGATTGAAGTACGGACTAGGGACAGGATATCGCTATCGCGTTCAACTCTTAAAGGCGAAGCTTAAGGGTCCCCCCAATTTTCCTTTCTCCATACCGGGCATTGGACCTTCATCCTCGTGGTCAACAGCATGACGCTTCACTTGCTACAGGCAACAACGACGGTCATGGGTTTGTATCGAGGCAACAATGAAATGTGGCAATGTGAAATGACAAGTCAGAAACGGCTGATCTGCGACAAGCCCACGATCGAATGAGCAACAGTGATTTTTAAACGGCGCACACAAATACGCATGTGGTCCGGCGGACCTTGGCGAATTCTTTAACACTACGCGAATTCTTTAAAGGCAAGGTATCATATCTGTGCAGAGTGCTTCTGATTATTTTGCTCTTTTCTTGTTCTTTTATTCGCTCTAACTTTTCTTGTTTTTGTGTGTTTCCCCAATACTACTATCAAATATACTATTGATGGCATAGCCGGCTCCAACGTAGCCTACCTTCGCATGCCTTTTTCATACATCAATTAAAAAGTGAATAAAAACGAAGAAGTAATTCAGAGGCATTATTTGAAAACTGAAAGACAGTGCAATACAGCCTTCTCTCGAGAGCTGAGAAAGTCGATAAAAATTGGAGACTGTTTCGATTATCTAGTGGGTGAAGGTGTCATTGATCAGTTAATCAAGTGATGTCGATAGATAGATAGATAGATAGATAGATAGATAGATAGATAGATAGATAGATAGATAGATAGATAGATAGATAGATAGATAGATAGATAGATAGATAGATAGATAGATAGATAGATAGATAGATAGATAGATAGATAGATAGATAGATAGATAGATAGATAGATAGATAGATAGATAGATAGATAGATAGATAGATAGATAGATAGATAGATAGATAGATAGATAGATAGATAGATAGATAGATAGATAGATAGATAGATAGATAGATAGATAGATAGATAGATAGATAGATAGATAGATAGATAGATAGATAGATAGATAGATAGATAGATAGATAGATAGATAGATAGATAGATAGATAGATAGATAGATAGATAGATAGATAGATAGATAGATAGATAGATAGATAGATAGATAGATAGATAGATAGATAGATAGATAGATAGATAGATAGATAGATAGATAGATAGATAGATAGATAGATAGATAGATAGATAGAAGGCGACTATCAATAGTTCGAGAAGACGAGGGTGAAGTAAGCCACCGCGGAAAACACAAAAATGATGACCAGCAACGCCGCACTGTCCAGTCACCGGCTCGCCCCTTTCGGCCTCCCGATGACCACTCCGGAACGGTCAGCATTTTGTATACGCCTGGCTGACAGGATAGATCCGCGAGCTCTCTCGGAAAGTGACCGAGTGTTGGCGGGGTCCATCGGGAAACCACGAGAGTGCTTTCCTTGGGGCCTGTCGCCACGGTCCATCTGTCCGCGCAGCCTGTCCAATTGTTTTTTCTTCGTGTGTTCGCAGCGGCCGCATTTTGAGTGACTACCGGGCCAGCTGGAAGAGAGGTCGCGCACGTTGGCATGCCGCTGGGAACTTTATTTTTAGAGGCTGACGCTCGGTAGTGCGCTTTTGCGGGGGCCTGTGTGTTGAGATTCCGTTCGTTTAGTCATGGAGATCGTGAATCGGCGCTATGATTTATACTCGCGTTATACGGACTAAGTAGACAAAAACGATCATATCTCATAGTGATGATATATGTAAGTGCATAGAAAGCTATCTGTACGGACTCTATCTGCGGTAACCCGTGTGACCACCCCTTAATGGACTAGACTATGTCTTTACACTACGCGCATTGTTTGTAACCAAGGTGTCGTATCTGTGC
This sequence comes from Rhipicephalus appendiculatus, assembly GCA_030522465.1. NCBI lineage: Eukaryota > Metazoa > Arthropoda > Arachnida > Ixodida > Ixodidae > Rhipicephalus > Rhipicephalus appendiculatus. The sequence continues at coordinate 638,039 of JALIZH010001277.1, forward strand.
ATAGTGCTTCTGATTATTTTGCTCTTTTCTTTTACTTTTATTCGTTCTAACTATTCTTGTTTTTGTGTGTTTCGCCAATACTACTATCCAATATGCTATTGATGGCATAGCCAGCTCCAACGTAGCCTACCTTCCTTCATTTTTGTTTTCATAGTACATAAAATAAAAAGTAATGAAAAATGAATAAGTAATTCGAAGACATTCTTTGAAAACTGAAAGACAGTGCAATTCAGCCTTCTCTCGAGAGCTAAGAAAGATGATAAAAATTTGAGACTCTTTTGAAGATTTACTGGGCGAAGGTTTCATTGATCAGTTAATCGAGTGACGTCGATAGATAGATAGATAGATAGATAGATAGATAGATAGATAGATAGATAGATAGATAGACACGCACATACATACATACATACATACATACATACATACATACATACATACATACATACATACATACATACATACATACATACATACACACACACAAACACATACATACATACACACATACATACATACATACATACATACATACATACATACATACACACATACATACATACATACATACATACATACATACATACATACATACATACATACATACATACATACATACATACATACATACATACATACATACATACATACATACATACATACATACATACACACATACATACATACATACATACATACATACATACATACATACATACATACATACATACATACATATTGTGAAAACAGTGGACTGCTGTAGAAGAATACTGACCGCATTCAGTGCCATAAGTGGATGTATACACCATTTTTCGGACGTGCTAAAGCGCCGCCATCTTGGACTGATAACGTTGCAGTTTTGTATCCATATCAAATAAACAAACAGTGCTACAGTAACCTCGCACGCACGAAAACGCTTGGGTCGGTACATTAAACGTTTCATGACCATGATCATTTCATATCAAGACGTAGAAAACCGGCAAAACAATCACTTATCAGTCCAAGATGGCGGCGCCCATGGATCGAAAGTAAAATCGTGTATAGGAAGATGGTTTAGTGAAAAGCTGTATATTGTTGCACAGTGCTGGAGTGATAGCGCGGCTACGGGGGGCAACACCAGAACTTCTTCCTCGTTTGACAGAAAATGATGGAGTAGCACTGGAGAGAAAAGAAATTCTGCCTTACTGAATTTCCTGCATAAACCGCAGCGGTGGCACATGAGCGTGACACCGCCGAGTTTCTCTAGATTTTCTTCTTCTTGGGTCATCTCATATAAACTTTAAAAAATTTTTGATTTTGTCTTTTTGACTGAATAAGATTGATGGGGAAATATCACTTGCCGAATGATAAGTGTATAAACAAACTGCAGCGAATTCTGTCAAATTGATTACGTCATGGAGGACTAGTGGTGATTTTCAAGGCGATATATATTTTTTAAATTTCTTGCCAATGAATTCATTATGCTGAAGAAGTGATCACTGTCACATTAGATGGTTTAGTAATAGTACAGTTATTTAGTAATAAACTCTAAGAGTAGTTATTGTGCAATTTATGAACTTCAAGTCACCAAAAGTTTTCCGGAGGCCTTCGCTGTATTCGAGATCCACAAAGGACTCAATTTAATACGTCAAAACGAGACGAAACGAAATGAATCGAAGCGAAGGGACGAGCGAGCGAGCGAGCGAACGAACGAATGTGTGTCGTATAGGCTTTTCTTTTTCCCTTTTACACTTACATTTGTGCTAATGTACCGCCGCTTTTTTTTATTTGTACGATTTATTGTAGGGGTCGGCACATTCGGGAGGTATACCCGCTGCTGATGTCCGCATTAAAAAAAAATGTAACACAGTAACGATCCAAAGCCCCTGCCATCGGCCATACCATGCTGAATGCGCCGGTTCTCGTCCAAAGCCCCTGAATGTGAAAGAAAAGATAAAGAAATAGCTAACTTTTATCGAATTCCGCATTCTGATAAGAGCTCGTCGTCTCTGTCTCGGCATTAAAGAATCATCTGACCAAGATTGATCTCTCGAAGCTTACTGTCTCTAATGTTTGGAGGAAGAATACGTATCATCATTGTCTTTGTCTGCCTTCCCTGTCTCGGTTGTTCTTCCTTTCTCTTTTTTTTTTTTTTGCATCTCCTATGTTGTGTGTCATCTTTCTTCAAGTGGTGCACATTTCGCTACGGTCGCATTTCGATGGAGGCAAAATGCGGGAGGCCCGTGTGCTTAGATTTACGGCGCACGTAAAAGAACCGTAGGTGGTCGAAATTTCCGGAGACCTCCTCGACGGTGTGCCTCATAATCATACCGTGGTTTTGGCACGTAAAGGCGCAGGCCATTGTTATCATTAAACTCGTTGGCTTTGGAAAAACTTACAGGGTCCCTTAAGCAATCGCCTAACACAACTCGAACGCGAAAGGCATCTTTTTCTTTTCAGTCGATGTATTGATCCTCCTATGCCCCCCTTAAGCACCCCCCCCCCCCCCCCCCATCCTTCGGAAAACTTTCTGCACTAAAGGTGGTTTTGCATTGCCTCTGAGATCGGAGGCATTTCGAGCGTTCTGCATCTCATCTCGTTTTGCGCTGCCTCCGTGATCGGCTCACACTTCACCAAGCGACGATGTCGCGTGATTACGCCATCGTTTGTCGTCACGTCGTGTGACGCTATGATGACGTCGCAAATTTCGGCGATCTGTGACGTCGTGACGAAGTCACGTGGTGACTTCATCACGCGATTATTATTATTTTTTTTCATCGCTCGTGTTGACGCCGCCAGCGCGGGATGCCGAGACTGCCAACAGTCAATTTTCGTGTTTGATGAGGCGTCTAAGGCTTTCGCCTTAATATTAGCACGCGCACAACTGTACTCATTTAAACAGAGAACCAGTACAGGCTCCTGCATCCTATAAATAATGCTTTTGCTCGTGCCCCAACCAGCTCAACAGCTTATGAGTCATTCCGTTCGATTAGTCGTTTACAAAGTGCTTGGTCCGCTCCATTACATAATTTACAGTTATAGTTTAACGGGCTTAGCAGAATACCGTGTTTAGCGGATTTGTGGGATCAAAATGCGCTTGCGCAGTACGCTAAACAACCCGTAGCGTTTACCGTACGCAAGACAATTTTTCGGAGTTAGCCTCACTGTGTTTGCGTAGTTTACTGAATGCACGCAGCGCACGCAAAACATGGTGGTGATTTCGGGCGCCCGCTTCGAACTGAAATTGGCGTTGCTGTTGAAGGATTGACCTCGTTCGAAGTAAATGACTGTGTCAAATGGTTTCGTTTGCCTTCGGGAGCTTTCGACGACCGTGTACTACGGATAACATTGCGGAGTTTTTCAGAAAGACAGCGGAGATAGCGGACTTTTGAGAAGTCAAGAAAGAAACAGCAGCTACCTTCCACTTCTCAATTTGTTTTTTGTTTTTCTTTTACTCACCGATAGCTTCCATGAACAAACTCCCATGCTGCCTGTCGCATCTAATTGAAGCTTTCCAGTCCAGAGCAAACAAAATGGACGGTATTGTGACGAAGTAAATTATAAATTTGCTCAGTTTTGAAAGAACTGTCTTTCAGTAAAGCATTTTTCTGTTTATCCAATAGAAGACGAAGTATAAATATATGGATGATTTAGTGGTGAAACGTCTTCAATGAAGAAACTAACTAAAGAATAAACATAAAAACTAATATAAACACCGAACGGCATTAAGTGTGGCTTACTTCGGCGTATTTCTTTTCTAATAACATACCTCTGCGATAGCTGTTGTACTTTAGCAGAACAGACTGACGGGCTAGTTGGCTATCCATGATGAGTAAAAGAATAAGCGCTAAAAATCAACGAGCACACACAAAAAAGCGCAGACGAAAAGACCGGCGCTTTTGTCTTTGTCTGCTATCTTTTCAGTGTGCTCTTCGAATTTTTAGCGCTTTATCTTTTTTTTAGTGATCATAGCTTTTGTGGATTGCATTCTTCATTGCAGAACTGCCTGCCGAGGCCATGTTATCTGACCTCTGAAGTGAAAAGGGTTGGGAAATCTTTGTATTCTACAGTTATTTTCGCAACCGCTGCACTCTTATATATCCCTTTCTTCGCGCAGAACAGGTTCCAGTTCACTTGAAGCGCACACAAAAGCCGCATCGCAACGCCGAAAAGCAGCTTTCATTAAAGAATCCATTCCTTAGTGCTCAAGGTACTAGTCAGTAAGATGGACACAGTTTCGTGTCCGGTTTAATGTGTGTGACTTTTTTTGTTTTCTTTTAAGTACATATCCGCGTTCTTCAAGTGTACTGTTTTAAGACGCGAACGTCCTTTTTATCAAATATAAAATTAGTGTGTGCGTTCATCTTTGGTTGATGCAGCGCACACGGGACGAGGACGAAGAAAAGGTCCCGTGTCCACTCCACTGCATCAACCAAAGATGAACGCACACCAACTAGCTCAAGTTTCCATTCTAATTCCATGTATGCAGTCGCACTCAAAGTGAAAGTTATAGGAAGTGCGCAGCAGGGGTTCCCCTGCCCTTCGGCGGCGCTGGCGTTCACGGGCAAGTGCGGGCTAGCGTTCCAAACTTGCTGTCTTCTAGACGTCCATGGCGGGAAAGAAACCATTCGTGATGCAGTGGTGCACTCTCCCCTCCTTCTTTGCCTTTTCCTCCTTTCTTCCCTCCTTGTCCAATCTTTCCTTGCCCACACTTTGCTATGCTATACTATACATGACTATGCTATGCTTTACCTTCCCCTTCTTCCTTTGCCTCCTCCTCTCCATCACTTTAATTTTCCGCCCCCCTTCTTATGCTATGCTACACACGGCTATACTATACTTTACCTTTCTTCCCGTTTTTCCCTCCTCCTCACCTTCCCTTCTCGTTCCCACTCCCCTTGCTACACCAGTTTACACATGACTATGCTATACTATACATGGCTATGCTCTACTACACCCTCTGCCTTATTCCCTTTTCTTCTCACCCGCACATCAGTCATCCTCGCCCTGACCTTTCCACCTCCTTTTTTTATTATAAATAGCTATGCTTAACTTTAGCAACTCCCCTTCTCCATTTCCTCCCCCTCACCGTCCCTTCAGTCAATACGATCGACTTAGAAGAAAAATAACATGGATTTCACCTTCGAGACGCCTTAGGCAAATGAATAAAGGACATAGGACTTTTATGTATTTCGTTCATAGCACCAGAACAATCAGACCACCAAAAACATCAAAGGTCAACACAAATACCCATGTTCTCGGAGCCAAGACAGACACCTCATGAAAAGGAACATCCTGTTACCGCGAGATGTGCTTAGTCACCCTGAAAGGAGCACAAAAACGAATGCTGCCACTGTGAATTTGAATGCGTAAGACGCGGCTTTTGTTTCTCTCAAAGGATAAGAAAAACAAAGAGAAAAAAGAAAAGCTTAACAAAGAGAAAAGGGTAAGAAAAAAATTTTATGACTCTGCATTCCTTTGCATAAAGATAGCGTGCCTTCGCGACGTGCGTGTCCTTTAACTCGAAGACAGCACCGTTATTGCCGTCGGCATCTTGCCCTCAGGGGAAACCACAAAACCGATCGAGCAGGCGTCCCCGACGACACTTCGAGACAAAGAAAACTGCTGACACTTTCAACGCAATTTTAAGTTTGTCTTTCAAAGCGAAGATGTGCGGAGAAACCAGGAAAGAGCGTGCGTCAATGTACATCTGTCGTTAGTGTTCTTGTTTTTTTATTAAGGCAATGTCCTGTTGAAAGCGTTCATTTTTAATACACCAAAACCTTTTTCTCAGAGAGTACTGGGGCGTCGGCGTAAGGTGAGTTGTGCATGATGGGGCGCATTCTCGTTACTACAGTATATGTGCACGCTGAATAATTGCTCAGCACTTTGGGTTTTAACGCGATAGAGTTGAAGAAGTGGTTTGACAGAAATTCTGGTAACGGTGTCGGTGATTGTGAGCGAAAAATTGGCGTTGTACGCGAGCTGATATTGGTGATGGATGCAAATAAAAAAATTATTTAAAAAAATGTTTGGTCCGAGTGAGAATCGAACCCTGGCCTTCCGCGGGGCAAGCAGGTGTTCTACTACGGAGCCACGCCAGCACTCGAAACTGCTTCATAAAAAAAAAAGAAAAAAAAACAGACAGAAAAAGGGTATGAAAACTTCAGATAGTCACAGGAGTCTATCTAACTCGTTTCATATTGTGTGACAGAATCATAGAATCGCACCAGGCGTCGAAACATGTGAATTGCCCAACCAGTGGGTGATTTAAGGCTGTCCCTCTTTACAAAGTGGGCAGCTGCGCAGTTGCGCATGGCGCCTTACGGGCGCGTAGTAAGAAAGAATCATGGCGTAGTGGGCACTTATCGACTGTACTTGCTGTAGGCATTCTACGATAGTTTGAAACGGTTCTGTGTTACGCGAACAAACGTTCATTTCTTTGCAGCACGGTCGAAGACGATGCGCACGGGCCCCGATTGTGCTATTGCGTTCTACACTCGAAGGCAAAGCTCAAGCGTCCTCCAAGAGTTTTACACGTTCCTATACATACGCTGTTAAGCGAACGGGTTACTTACACGAAAAGCTACAGCTTTTGTTGATTAAGTGTTGATTAAATGAAGAAAAGGGCCAACATTACCAAGAACAAATAACGTTTAGTGATAAGAAATGTGACCACGGAAAGGTACCAGTGAAAGAGACCGGAGGGTTAGAAAACCAGACAACAAAGCAATGTAGCCCCTAGCAACATTCGTAGAACGTCAAGGACAAAAGTTTCTGCTAAGAATCTCCATGGTTACCCTATTGTTATCACCGCAACACATAAGAGCCTTCAAGGATACACTTTTAACGAGGGTAAAAGATCGAACATTGGACGAGGTCTTCAAATACTAAGGCGCCCGTAACTATGCCCAACATGTCATTTTGAACGCAGAAATTATGTATAAATTTAAACCTAGAATCCTTCGAAAGCACTTACAGACAGTGCGATCACCGGGAGTATATATATAAGGTTTTCGCTGACAGGACATTTTTTTTTTCCATTTATTATTGTTTGACGTGAACCTCTGTTGCCAGGGGCAAACTAACGCTTGTCGGCAACAACATAGACACCCGCTAGGTTGTACTGAAACCGGACTACTACAAGTACTGCTACGAATGGTTTTCGTGCGCATTAAGGACAATGTACTGCGCACTTAAAAATGCTCAGCAGGTCGTTTAGAGATAACACACAGCTCTTTATCAACACTAATGACTGCTTGCAGAGTTTTCTGTGCAGCTAATGCAGTTAGAAAAAGTTCCTTGCAAACACCGCTTCTTACTGCGCTTTAGTTGAGCGCGACGCGCTTTATGGTTTTGTCGTGATTTCTCGTTTTTCCAGGTGAAGCTTCTCATGAGTTCCAGATTTCGCCGGCGGCGGTGGTGTAGTACGCAAAAAAAAAAAAAAAAAAAAAAAAAAAAAAAAAAAAAAAAAAAAAAAAAACACGGCAAGTATACAGAAATCCTGCCCCAGGAGTTGCCCTGGTCTCATGTGCATTTTCGTTCGTCGTTATCCAATAACTCTGGTAGTTTTTTGTTGGAAGACAGATGGCAATTTCCTGCGCAGGTTTGCTTGACATGAGGCGTGCATATATTTTTTTCGCATTCTCTCCTTAACCCCTTTCCCTGTGACGTTTGAATAAGCTTATATTAAGTTGTTTCAAAAACGAACATATCCTACAATAAGACATGCACCAACTCGCCCAACAAGAAGTTCTTCTAAGAACGAATAAACCAGTTGATAGTTTGCGTTCTTTCTGCCTACGTCGTTTTTCCTGTGTTCGTCCGAGATTTGCGCACATATCCTACAATAAAACTCTGGTAGTAGAGCCATCAGCACGCATAAGATGAACACTCCACAGCGTGAATTCGACTGGTTTGACTGCTGCCAGCCATGAAGTGGTGGGACCTGTTGTCGACATACTGCCTCTATTAGATAGTATGTCAGCATGTATTAATCACTTCTGGGCAACAGAGCCCAAAGCTGCGCGTAGCTGGCGTCAGTCAAACTGTTTATTCCACGCTGCGGAACGTTCATGTTAAGCGTGCTAACGACTGTGCCTTCTTCCATCCTTTTTCTTTTGATCCCTTCATTTCTTCCGCACGTCTGCGTCGACTTCCCTGCATTTCCTTCATTTCATCCTCCTCCAATAACTGATGCTGCCTTCATCGTGGGATTGTAGACGATCTGCCCGTTTCTGATATGGCAATCTGATCGTTTATTGAGGCCACTTGGTATTTCACATTGCAACGTTTCATTGTTGCCTGGATATGAATGCGTGACCGTCGTTGTTGCATATAGCTACTGGAGTGTTGCGCAGCTGAGCACGTGGATGAAGGTCATATTGCCGGCATGGATTGATGAAAGTGTTAGGAGGGAGCATTGTGCAATGCAAAAGAAAGAAAGAAAGAAAGAAAGAAAGAAAGAAAGAAAGAAAGAAAGAAAGAAAGAAAGAAAGAAAGAAAGAAAGAAAGAAAGAAAGAAAGAAAGAAAGAAAGAAAGAAAGAAAGAAAGAAAGAAAGAAAGAAAGAAAGAAAGAAAGAAAGAAAGAAAGAAAGAAAGAAACTAGGTCAGACACGAACACGCCAAGCTTCTTGCTCCTTTTTTCCCGCTTCGAGAAAGGCTAAGCTTTGTAGTACAGTGTATTTGATCAAATGCTTATATTCCCAATAAGTGAAAGAATAGCTTCACCTTATTACCGACTTTTCTTTAAATATCAATTTATTTTACAGACATTACTACCCAGGATGCAAAGTGAAATCGCCGAGCAGGCTCAGTCTTTAAGCACGTGTCCCACGGGACAGCTGGTATGCAATTGTGAAGAGAGCGGGCACAATAGTAGCGCCGAAATTGTGTTAGTGAAACGCCATTTGTTTGGCCAAGATACTCGCGGCTTACCGTGTTGCTGATTTATCTTAGAAGTAGGGGAACTACAAGATATCTACAGAAAACAGGCAAGGAATAGAGCAGAAGGAGGAAACAACGGACGACAGATCGAATCTAAGAGAGACGAGGAACATGCCAGGGAACAAGAATAAAAGAACACGCGTTCCAGTGCTGAACGATTCCACGGTCGTTCAATCAGCACAGCAGACGGACACGACAGACGCGCCAAGCGAGAGAAGCAGTAAATTCTTGGGACGCCGCTGTCGTGCTGCTTGCTCACCTAAATGGAGCGCTGTCCTCTCCATCGGAAGCAATCGCGATGTGGTCGGGCTCAGAGAGAAAAACCGTGCCACGAATTGGAGAGTCCCAGGATCCGCACAGTTGGCTCACATGCAAGAACACTGCTGAGGTCTGGCAAGCTAGTACAACACGCATACTGAATACAACAGCGCAAACAAAAAAAATCACCGACGATTACATTACTGCCTATAGTGCGAATTCTGAGCGCAGCTTTGAGTTGGGGCAAGAGCAACTGTGCTTGAAGTTGTGGCTTTCTGCAAGGTATCCACTACGTCCTAAATCATAATTTATGGGAAGCAGGGCCGCACCCACGCTATGTTACATAGGTTGACGCGATTCCTTGCCCAACATGGCGCCTCTATAGAGTCGTTTTCCAAATGAGTTTCAAGCACCACCGTGGTTCCGTGGTAAAATACTCGACTGCCACACAGGGGGCCTGGGTTCAAATCCCATTCGTTCCTGGGTATATTTGCTCATTGTATTTTTTTCATGTCTATCGGTCACGCCACCGACGGCGACGTCATTCAACGCAGCAACGGGGGGCCTAAGAGATGCGCTCTAAAACACCAGACCTGCGGGGTCCACTCAGCACAGTCAACGCGAAAGTTGGAAGGGCGGCTTTTCTACGACTCCTTGTAAACTCTTTCGGGGTGACCACAGCAAGTACAGTTCCAAGATACCCTCTACACCATAAATCATTATTAATTGTCAAGTAGGGTAGTGCCCACTGTGCCATTATTCATGATTCAGTGGAGAAGCGAGGTACACGCTACACATCTGTAAGGCATCATGAGCACTTCGTTCTTGCTGTGGCTGATGAGGTTGAAGAATTATGGCTGAACCTTTTGTAATACATCTTCGTAGGAAGTGCAAAAACTACACACGGACAGCAAGAAAGAAAGACCCGACACAAGCGCTTGTGTCGTGTCTTTCTTTCTTGTTGTCCGTGTGTAGTTTTTGCGCTTCCTACGAAGATGGATCTGTATACCAGCCAGCAACATAATTGCAGAAAAAAAAAAAGCCACACCAAAATTTTTGTATCAGTTCCCTGTCTCTTCATGTCCCGACTATTGCACGTATTTGGATCGACAGCGAGTAGGAATCTTTAGGTACGAACTGGAAGGCATCTTTTTCACCTTGGGCCTTTAGCAAAGTTGTCTAGATCACATTTCTTCAGCCTCACCCCCCCCGCCCCAGTCACCAATAAAACACCAAAACAACTCTCATCCTTTTGGGAAACCGGCACTGTCTTTATCCTCCATGTGATCGGATTCCTTTGAAGTGCCGGCTCAATGACCTTTCATTCGGCTCTGAAGGAAAGCGTGTGGTAAAGTTTTATAGCCTTTCTGTAGGCATGTCAGTTTGCTTCTCTCCTTCTTTCCTTCCCGTCCAGTACTGACCAAGGCTGTTAATGCTTGAAGTAGATTTCAGGGTAAGCGGCTTTACACCGCTGATATCCAGGGAAGAGCAACAGACTCTCCAAGACACGAAATAAAATCGCTCTAATCAATAGCATAACCAGTTTTTTTTATTTTGTTTTTTTAGGGGGGGGGGGGGGGAGTTCAATTATACTTTATGTACGTAGTGCGTTTGTATATGTGCTTGTGTGCTATAGGAAAGCCGGAAAAATAGACGGGGGGGAGATAGAACCCCCCCTGCCCCCCCCCCCTCCTCCCCCCCTGCTACTCCAGTGGCTCTAACGTCAAATGTCAAATTCCTTTTTTTTGTGTGTGTGCGATATTAAATGAAGCTTTGGCGCACAAATAAAGGGCTACCTATTCCTTGCCTAAAGACGTGGAAGATATTGCATATATGGTTCAAAATAACCCGCCACGGTGGTATAATAGCTATGGTGCTGAACTGCAGACCCGAATGTCACGGGTTCGAATCCCGGCCACGACGGCCGCATTTTTCGGTGGAGGCGAAGATGCTTGAGGCCCGTGCAATTAAATTTAGGTGCACGTCAAAGAACGCCAGGGGGTCGAAATGTCCGGAGCCCATCACTATGGCGTGGTTTTGGGACATTAAACCCCATCAGTTATTAGTATTATTGTTATTCAATATAACACATGAAATAACTTTTTCCGAGTATCGCCAGCATGTTAAACTACGCCAGCACGAAAAAAAAATTATTCAATATAGCAGCCACTTGCCGGTCCCTTGTACTTACTTTTACAACCTAATATACAATATATATAAAACCCTTGATATTAGGTTGTCACGAAAATAATATCAAGAGAATTCTCATACGCACCATAAACTGCACCATGAATACTTCAAATAGTTATCCACAATGCTACACTCTCGCAAAACTTATTTCAAGGCACCAAATGCACGCTTTTGTAGTTCAGTTCTTGTTTTGCTATTTATATGTGAAAAAAAGAAACATGGCAAGGTAGGATACGTTAGAGTCGGCTATACCATCATAGCAATAGGAGGATTTAACAAACAGACAAAAACAAGAAAAACTAAAAGGAATAAAAGAATAAGAAAATAGGAAAATTATCAGAAGCACTATGTGCATTTACGATATGTGGCGTATAAGGAATAATCAGAGTCTGAGGGCATATAGGCAAGCACATAGAGTTTGTACAGATAGCTTTCTATGCTCTTTCATATAACATAGCTCTTAGAAATGTACGAAAGGGAGCAATAACGAAAATTGTAAACAATTAATTAAACTTGCATCCATTAAAAAATCAAGACGAGCGCTCACTTTTCAATTATTCAAAATGAGACTGTTGTCGCGATTGTTATTGTTTTTTTTTTCGTTATTGTTCCTGCTTCTACAAGGAGTCCGCCTCGGTGGAGCAGTGGCTACGGTGATCGGCTGCTGACCCGAAGGTCGCGGGTTCGATCCTAGCCGCGGCGGTCGAATTTAGATGGAGGCGAAATGGTAGAGGCCAATGTACTGTGCGATTTCAGTGCACGTTTAAGAACGCCAGATGGTCAAAATTTCCTGAGCCCTCCACTACGGCTTCTCTCATAATCATATCATGGTGTTGGGACGTAAAACTTGAGATATTATATTATTGTATGCTTCTACATGGAAATAAGGACCAGCAGGCCTACTCTCTCCACAAGTAAAGCCGAACCAACGCAGCATCCTGTAGCTCCGCTAATCTACGTCGGACAGCAGCGTATCATCAGCATGCAAGCCCATAGATAGCGACAGCACCCGGCATAATCTCGTTGAAGCGGCTCGCGGCGGCAGCGTTTAATGGAACGACCCTTTATTCATGCACGAGCGTGTCAGAAATCTCTTCAGCCGACGGCGAGCTATGTGTGCGTGCGTACGTGAGTGCAGGCGTGTTTAGGGCTGACACGCCGTGTATAACTAGGCCTTTTTCCAGCTCTTTTGTTAGGCAGCATTAATCGCGTTGCACGTCGGGTTTAGTTGAAAGGTATACGTTTCAGAGGTAAACATCTTATATGATGTTTACCTCTGGCAACGCTTATCCGACATCGCGCGGGGGGATATATGTCTGTAGACGCGCAATTAACAACTTCCGACGTGCCTTCCACGTGCGAGAGAATGCTGACGTAGGGGCTCATTGCGATAACAGGGCAGCTTCGCAATAGAGGGGCACCAAGCCTGAAGGAACAGCGGAGCTGGGCAGCTTTCCTTGTTTTTGTTTATTTTTCTCTGACTTTCTTCCTGCTTTTTGTTTCTCTGTTTATAGTCTCTCATTTCTTTACTTTGTTTCTATTTCTTTCTTCCTCTTTTTTGTTGCCCTTTCTGACTTGCTCTGTGTTTTTCTATCTTTTTTTGTGTCTGTTTTTATCACTTTCTCTGTGTCCGTATTTCTGTCTCTGTCTCTTCTTTCCTTTTTTTTCTCTCCCTATTTTAATGTCACTTTCTCTGTGTGCTCGTTCTCTCGACCATCCGAATTATTGCATCCCACGCCGGAGAAACAGTCTCAGCGCGACAGCACGCGCCGAGCGCACGTGTTTGGGAAGCGAAGCATAAGATGAAGAGGATGAAGAGAGTGCGCGCCGGCCAATTTTTCGCGTTGCGCGCTCTAGGCGCAGCTGCGCCAGGCGGTTGCTATGAAACACCGCTGAGTGCTATGCTCTGTATTATGGGAGTGCGACAAGCTGTTTGCAAAGAAATGTGTGGGTTTAGAAAATGGGGTTAACGATTAGGAGCACCCGGTGCTTTACTACGGGAGGGCAGTTCGCCTTCCCAACTTGGCAAATGCCCAACCGCTACGTTTACCGAACAGAAAAATAAAATCAGGCTGAGTCATAGTCCTGCATCGCAGTTGTGCGCCCTTATGCCGCGTTCACATTGGGACATTCGGTGGCGAAAGCGCTGCGGAATTTGCTTCGGCGGCAGTGAGATCCGTCGGAAGAGCCCTTTCTACACCGATCGGTCTCGGACCGGTTTTTGCGGCAGCTGCCGCCGGATTCCCTCACCGCCAACCAATAGATGCGCGAGTCGAACATTCGAAAAATGGCGGCGCTCTCGTCATATCACAGTCGTAGAAGCCCGTAGCGACAGCGAAGTCCTCCGTGAGCACTCCTTTCTTTTCGACAAGAGTCAAGCGGTTGTTCTCACAAGCAGCAATAAATGTTGACCTCCCCTTTCAAGTACGCCCCGTCGCGACCTCGACAAACCGGTAGCACTATCTCGACGCGATCAAGCTTCGCGCGTTTTGCTAATCAGGATCACTATACTTGCGTCGTTTCTTCTTCGGCAAATGGTTGTTTCTGCTCCTCAGACATAGCGAGATAGTTGATCGCCAGCAGGCCAAGCAGTTCGACGACTTTGCTCCTGTTTACGCGATTCGTCATAACGACATACGAACACAACGCTCGTGGAGAGCCGGGCCCATTCGTGATATCCGGCGCCTATCTTTTAGTTAGCGCTTTACAAGAAAGATGACGCAAAGAGGCGGGATTACGGCGGCGTGAGAATTCCTCTCGCTGCAGACGACGGATTTCAAAGGTCGAACGAACAATTAAAGTCATCGCTGTGGTGGCGCTGCTAAGCATCTCATCTTCAAAATCCGCCGTGCTTGTTCCGGTTGCTCCCGCAGATTCGATCTGCGTATCTGATGAACAGTAAGTCTATCTAGAAATTTATGAATTGGCTAGCTAGTTTTTCGCTTAGTCCATGTCCTTTAAACGGAATATAAGATAAATACAAGTCTGAACCTGCAATGCCATTCAATACTCTGTTCAATACTCGTATCCTATCCTATAGCGAAGTACGATGGGCCATTTCTGACACAGATAAAATAGCAACGAACACAAATATTTCACAAAAAACATAACGTAAAGGTAAGAAAAAATATAAGAATGAAGACTGCCAACCGCTACTTGTGCTTCGCGAAAAAACTAAGCAATTTACAACTATCTTCACTCAATTTGCAACCAATGTGTGAGTTGTCTGGCTACTTCTTCATCTTGAAAATACAATGTCCATATAAGCATTTGTGTCTGATAACGCATGCATGGCGACCGCAAATTGTTGAGCAAAGAAAAAAAGAAAACAAATCAAACGAGAAGGTGGTCAAAAGCAGCGACCTTTTGGGATCTCGATTACAAAACACAACCACAAGGTTTCAGTTTACGCACAATATTTAATCTGTTTTTTTTTTGTTTCTGTTGTTAAAAAATATGCGTTTTAAAAAAGATAAAACGCTGCCGCCACTGCATTATTCACAAGTTATGCGAGCGACCTAGAAGAGTGCCTTTCATTCTACTTCCAAGGAATTCAATTACGGAGGACACTCGCCTTTGTTGTCAGCGACGGTTTCACTGTATATAATCCATCCCCCCCCCCCTCCCCCCCCCCCAACGAGTTTCCCTTGCATATCACTCAGCGTTCCATGCATGCTGTCTTCTCGAGCTATTTTGTCACAATTTCTTTGTTTTCTTGTTCATTCGCCATATTTCTGTGTGGTTCTTTTTATACAGCACACTCGATCGGATTAGGTTTCTCTTCTAAACCAAGAAAGCACCAACAGAAGACTTCGCTGTCGTACTGTGCTTTAAAGTGATGGATGGCTGGCTCTACTCTATGTCGCACACGCCGACCCCACTGTAGACGCTATACTCCAAAACTCAAATGCTGTTTTCCATCGGGGTTAAAGTTTTGTCGCTTAATCTCGTTAACCTTCAAGAATATATATATCTGTCATGGGCAATGAAAGAGGGTAAAAAAGGATTTTTGTAAGTCACATGTGCGAACACTCATACCTCAAATCCTTCACGACGCATCGGCTCAAGAGTAGGCGTTTGATCTATCTATCTATCTATCTATCTATCTATCTATCTATCTATCTATCTATCTATCTATCTATCTATCTATCTATCTATCTATCTATCTATCTATCTATCTATCTATCTATCTATCTATCTATCTATCTATCTATCTATCTATCTATCTATCTATCTATCTATCTATCTATCTATCTATCTATCTATCTATCTATCTATCTATCTATCTATCTATCTATCTATCTATCTATCTATCTATCTATCTATCTATCTATCTATCTATCTATCTATCTATCTATCTATCTATCTATCTATCTATCTATCTATCTATCTATCTATCTATCTATCTATCTATCTATCTATCTATCTATCTATCTATCTATCTATCTATCTATCTATCTATCTATCTATCTATCTATCTATCTATCTATCTATCTATCTATCTATCTATCTATCTATCTATCTATCTATTATTGGAGCCTTTGACTTCATTTTTGTATTTGTTTCAGACTTCCTGCATCAACCCGCCACTGCTGACGCGAACGTCGCGACAGAGGTCGCAGTAATGTGTTGTAATTCAATGACACAATGCTGCTCGACAATACGAAGAATGTGCAATCAAACGCGATCTCACGTTGGAGCTGTATTGGTCCCGTTTTTCTCTCCCACAACCAGACGAGGTAAGGAAGAACATTTAGCGGCAGGCAGTGAAATTCGAGCTCTCCATTAAATGCGCAGCAAATATATATTTTTCTTTACATTTCCTTATATCCAGTTTTCCTTCGTAAGTACTGCACTAGGCACAGTATAGGGCGAATTAAGGGGCAGCTACACCACCTTATTGCTGTTAAATGCCCTGGTAAATTTTTATGCACGTTCGATTTGGGATGCCCTTTTGAAATTCACTGTGATTGTACTGACGTCTTACAATAATAAAATTATTGATTGACCGATTGATCGATCGATCGATCGATTGATTGATTGATTGATTGATTGATTGATTGATTGATTGATTGATTGATTGATTGATTGATTGATTGATTGATTGATTGATTGATTGAAGTACTGTGGTGTTGGCGCCGACTCTTTACGATATCGTGAGTCAGTGGTCTGAACGTCAGAGGTATCTAATACAAGTTTATTAAGCTTACCTAGGCGGTTCCATGTTGCCTAAAAACGCCATCTAGTGTTCTAGTGCGCGGACGACGTCGTTTAAGCTTTCTCGTTAGTCACCCATCTCCCATTCTTCTTCTAGTCCATATTTGGTTGATGCTCCATGTCATCACCCTTGCCAACGACCGTAGGTGTGCACACGGGGGGAGGTGAGGACAGGGGGGATGTTACCGCCTCTCCTTATCATATATATGGGGGGGGGGGGGGGGGTGCCTATTCTGCCCCATGCCTTTACTGAGTCGTACCTTTCACGTCATTTTTTTTAAGGCATAGTTCTTAAAGCTCGAGGTAAAACGTCGGATGTCCGGAAAAAACCCTCAGCGCCGTTGCTTATCAGCGGCGACCACCGACGGAGGCAGTCCGCGCAGCCGCCGCGCCGAGTTTGCCCGCCGTGGCGCGAGCCGAGGACGAGCGACGAATGGCCCGCGCTTCTACCGGGGGTGTCACAGCCAGTTTTGCACGTTAGTTCTGGCGATGGGGTTTGGACAGTCATGCATAGTCTGTGTCAGGCTGTGGTGGTTCGACTCTACTCTGTCTACGCCAAGGAAAGAACTAGCATCAGCCAAGAAGGCCACGTTAAGCCACTAAGGTCGACGAGCTTCGCTGTTTCCTAAGCTTTACACGGCTAGTGTAAACTTCTCTCTTTTTTAATGCGCAGGGATATTGCTGCACATGTTTTTTTTTTACTGTAATTGCGATTGAGGACCCCTGATATTGCATTAAAAAAACTGTTTATTTCCCCTTTCACCCCTAAAAGCCGGGGACCTATGGCAGACCTTTATAAAAAGCACGTGATCGTTTCATTTTCATTTTCCCATCCATTGCGGAGCTCGTTATTTTCTGGACTTCATCAAAGAAGGGAGGCGGAGGGCTGGGTCGCTACAGTGAAAGTGTGCGACCATTTTAGTGCTTGCGGAAGCTGTTTAATTTTCTAAATAAATTGTTGTTCGCGTTTCATTCGTGTATGACTGAAAGTGGAGATGAATGTGCGTCGAGCGATAGCATCCAACAAAAATTCTAATCGTTTAACGAGGGAACAGATCGATGGGGCCTTGCAGCGTTTCGGGATTGGCTGTAAGTGCCGACACCTGCGCCCAGCTCATACGAACCGAGACGGGTTGTTTACTTTGCCCGTATCCAGCTGGAAATCCAATATGTCTCTGAGAGAATATGTGTGTTCTAAGTAAACAAAAAAGTACGATCGAGAATGAGCGTGTATGGTTTATCCTGAGAACAAAAGAATTGAACGTGCACCGTTCAGGCGTGCCGACGCATTTTGCCCCTTCACACCTAGGTTTGGAAACTGCAAACTCAGCTAGCTCGTACGCGTTTCGTGTTGACGATACTGCGGAGTGAACACGAACAAATGTCGTGAAAGAAAATAACAATTATGGCTTGCGCTGACTCGGAACTTACGCTGCAAGTCATTTAGCTATCGCATAAAGATGGCGGATTCCCCCACACGGGATAACTGCCACTGCGTAGAGACTATGGACCATCTCTTGTGCCGCAGTCCGCAGTTTGAACATCACCCAGTGTTCCTTGAGCAGTCTTGATGATCGACATTTTACTGAAGGAAAGATCTTGGGAGCCTACCTTCCCAACTCATAAGGTCAGAAAGCCACAAGAGCACTGCTGGGTTTCTTGAAGGCTACATAATTGTGCGACGGACCTGTGATCTGTGATGCGCTGCACTGTGTGTGTTGTAAAATGGGTGCGCACTGATGGTTTCCTCTTTCTTCCTCTCTCTCTTTTACCTCCACATTCCCTTCTCCCAAAGCGTAGGGTAGCAAACTGGACATAAGTCTAGTGAACATCCATGCTTTTCCTTTATTCTTCTCTTTATTTCTTGAGGTGCCAATTTTATAAAATTTTTGCACATCTTCCTTTTATAACTTCGATTTATGCATGCATATATGTTTCTGCTTCAATAGCAAAGGGTTAGTTGTCAAGACGGCACTATTAATCCTCGGTCCTTATTTCCGTGAGCGCTGCAGAATAAAGACTGAATTAATATGCACGGTTGCACCTCCTGGGCCGAGCAAAACCGAGATATCGCTCGGCAAACTTGGTTTAACCGCGTCCAACCACGGCAGTTTTCAAAAAGCATCGCTGTAGCGAAGCTTAGTACTTCAGCACTTCTCGCTGTATCCGATACTAGTATTTCTCTTTCAAATATTTTTTTAGCGTAAATACTTCCTTGGTTGTCTTAATCAACGCAGTTTGTTCTATGGGCCTACATAAAAAAAAATCAGCCAGTTCTACACCGCGAAAACCCTCTGTCATCAAGGGTGCAACAACAGACAAATTTCGGTACAAAACGTCGTCATCATTTTATTCGTTATTTCGAGCATCACAATTTCATAGAGCATCATCATCATCGTAATTTCGAGCAACATCATCATTTTGTTTTAGTTCTTTGTTCACTCCCCCCCCCCCCCCCTTCGGTCATGTGACCTGCGTGACGAGTAATACTACCACTACAACTACTACTATTGCTGTTACTACTACTATTACTACTACTATTACTACTACTACCACGACGACAGAGGGTAGACAAAGGCAGCTTCGTGGTGAAAGAACACACTTCCTGAGATCGCCACATGCCGCCGTGCTATTTACAAGACGCCCATCGCTCTCGGGTGAGTCAAGGACGTGTGGGTACGTCTGGGACATTTTTTCAAAAAATAAAACAAGTCTAAGGCATGAACATCACCTGCGCCAAAGAAGCAGTGATGGACCCTTCCAGCGATCTCTTAAGGGGGGCATTTATTCCTGATTATGCCTGGAGCTGTCGACCGCGGCTCTCTCTCGACCTTACTTTTCCTGAATTCTCCCGCTTGCTACGTGACATGTATTACGCTTACTAGGAACGTCCTCGAACCTCGAACGTCACTGTTGCGCCATTGCTGGTGACGTATGACTGATTTTTCAGAAGTATTTGGCTATGTGTTGGATGTGAAAATTTTGATGTGCGTAAGAAATGTCTAGACCATACTATGTGCTTTGTTACACAAGTACGGATTTGCTTATATTGTAATGGCAGCGTGAAATAGCAGAATGAAATGGGTGTTTGAATATAGTCGACATTGATGTTCAACAAAATAAGGGGACTAACTGCGAGGAATTTAGCTCCAAAAAAGGCTATCGTTTCGTCAAGGCAACGTGAAAAATCACATTCGAAGACAAAAATTAAAGCGCCTTTCGCAACCTCGAGTGTAAGTATACTCACTCTCACCTCTTAGCGGATTTGCTATGCTAGCTTACCAGTTACTGTCAATATCTGCGCAATGTCCACATTATACAGATGTATGCCAATAAATAAAGAATTTTATTTAAGCACAGCTCCATCGGTTTCCTACGATATTCACAGCAGGTAATTAAAGCAAGGATATAAGTATATGCTTAAAGTCATCCACCAATCATATTTGCGTTCAGAAGCAGGAGCTGAAATGTTAAAGAACTAAACTGGGCAAGAATCTATGTATACACTCTGCGTATGCACACGTATTGGCTCCGAAAACGACCACGTTTCGAGCTCGGGCAGGTATATACAGAGAAACCTACGCTCATTTAAGTGTGGTCAAAGCAAATAAACGTCTTCAAATCAAATCCGATCAAAAGGGAAATTTGATTGCCCTATAACGTGAAAAATGCGTACACAGATATTTAGACCCATATCCTAAGCGGCTAGCGATCGATCTAATATAGTGACGGGTTCAATACAGAAAAAGGTTAAAATAATTAGCAGACTTCTGCAGAGAAAATAAACAATAGAGAAAGTGTCATAGATAAACGATAAATGTTATACATATTCGAAGAAAAAAACTAAAAAACAACGCTCGCCAGAAAAGTCCATCAACAATGGAGTGCACCCAGTGTAAGCGCGTGTGGAACGCTCTAGAGTTGGATCCCGACAATATCTCAAAGAAACGTACAATCCGCAAATAACCGGGTAATCTATGGGGAGGTAAAATTTAATTAATTAATTAATTAATTAGTCAATCAATCAATCAGTGAACGTACGTTACTGCGCTTGTGACTATTGTATACTGATAAGGCAGAGGTTAAGAAGATGCAAGCTTGAAGAGAGGAAAAATTTCCTGAACACGGTTTGTCGTTGGAGCCAGCGTTTCGACAAGAGGAGTTGTATTGCATGCCGGTGTCTCACACAGGCACTAGGTCTACGAGTGTTCATGTGATCTTCGGTAGGACGCAACTACGTCCCGTTAGGCCGTATAATGAATTAGAAATACCACCGTAATATCACCTTTCTATAGAATGCTGATTGGCTAGTTGGGCAAAGGCGAGAGTTGCGTCACTCAGAGGACATGCGAGATCCTGAGTCACTCGAAAAAGATGCTCTGTCACCGAGAGCGATCGTGAAAGAACACACAATCTCAGTGATCCCCTTGCGCAAACCGCTAGGGAGCGCGTTGCCCCGATAAGCCTCGAATATATCTTTCCCGAGCGCTCTCTGTGATTTAAAGAAGCTCATCTCAGCAATGGAGATTTGCGCTTTGCGCGCGGGTCTGCGCTCACTAATTGCATATCTTGCGTAGTACATCGGGCACCGGCCATTTGACATGTATGCTCCCCAGGCATCTGAGCCGTTTGCTCAGTTTGAGATTACAGTGTTGCAACATAATGCTGCCGGTCGCATAGTTAGCAGCGCCGTACGGCTCTGCTTTGACCCTAGGAAAGATGAAAGGGCCACCGATACCCGACTTCAAAGAACTCTATCGGCGATACAGTTTGCCGTGTCATTCAACGCTGAGTCCTTGCCACGTGCTGAAGGAATTTTGCTGCAGAAATCAATGACCCAGAATAATTACTTGTGAACGAAATGCCTTTACTCTATACCTATGTCTCTGTGTACCCACCAGACCCGTAGCTGGTAACATCTTTTCGCTGGCTAGGGAGGGGGGGGGGGGGGGGCATTTTCTGAAGGCCTTGACTATTTCAGAAAATCACCTATTTTCATTTTTTTTCGATAAACACCCCCCTCCATCAAAATCTTGGGGCGGGGGGGGGGGGGGGGGGGGACCTAAGGCACCACCCCGAGATTCTGAGGGGGGGGGGGCTCAAATTAAGGGTCCCGGTGTCCACGTAGACGCCTTTAAGTAATCAGTCGGGACATAGTTATCAACTGAAACACACGCACACGACTATCCTGAAGTGACGAGAAGGCCCAAAGGTTTGTACAGGCCTCAACTACGATATGATTAGGAATCACGCAGTAGTCGGGGACTCGAGATCACTTCTGATCTCATAGCAGGGGTCTCAAACACGCGGCCCGCGAGCCTCTCGTTTGCGGCCCAGCCCGCACGTGACTATCTTCGTCCAATATTTTTTTTTCTTCATAAGTATGTCTAGGAGCTACCCAGCCATTACTGGTCTGAATCATTTTTGTTTTTCGTGAGGCACCTCATGCGGTGTCACCACCTGTTGAAACATAGCCATGGAACACAGTTTGCATACTTCAGAATCGGCGTCCTGATTTCTTTCATTCTGGATATCAGTACCGATAAGTTTATTGAAACCTGACGTCAAACCTCGCTCCAACTTCTTCACTGCCTGGTTTTGGCGGGCACTAAATTTCGTGGCTGAGGCCCGTTGCTGGGGTAAGCTTGAGAACCCTGACCGAGGGTTTGCTGAGCCGAAGGTCGTGGGCTCGAATCTCGGCCCAGATGGCCGCCTTTCGCTGGCGACAATGCTTGAGGGCCCGTGTGCTTAGATTTAGGTGCATGTACAAGAACCCCAGGAAGTCGAAACCTCCAGGGCGCTCGACTACGGCGTCACTCTTAATCATAGTGTGTTTTTAGACGTACAATGTCAACAAGTATGGGGGTTTTATGAATTTAAATCTAAGCGTTGACCATTTCTTCCTTTTGAATTACTCCTGCTTATCCAACAAATATTATGAACAAATACATCTTCAAAGAGGTACAATGTACTTTTGAACGAGGAGCGCCAGTCATAACCAAAAAAATGAGGAGAAAGATCCAAGCAGCAGCAGAAGCAAAAAAAAAAAAAAAGGATCCCTTTAATTAGAAGCTCGATTTTCTTCCATTGGGTTCGCTGTGGAATGTGAAAGGGGTACTTGGAGATGTACTCGGTCGCAATGGCCGTCAAAAGAGCGACACAGTGTATGTACGATTTCGTAACAGTTTCGAGAGCATTCGTGTGCTTTTTCGAGTCCTTAAGTGGCACCCACTGACGATTCCTGGTCTCTTAGTGAAAACTCATCTTAGTGAAGACTCATCCTCTCCCCCTCTCACTCTCTCACTGCTGAGAGAGTGTAAGAGGGAGAGGCCACAGCTGGCACCGTTCCAGGGCACGGACGGTCGGACGCCGCGAGTATAAGCCATTAAAGGCTTTCGCCTTAAAGGTCACATGGACCCTCGTGCATTTGCCCAAGACGAACTGAAGGCGAAAAGCACCATTTTGTTACCAGTCTATTGAATTCTGACTGCGAATTTAATTCTAACTGTGCAATGTTGGAGGCTCACAAATGAACGAGTTGTTGTGTGCAACAAGAATTTGCGATTCCATTTACAGACGGCTCACTCCAGAACACTACATGCGAAGAAAAAAAGAATACGGATGCCCTTGTCTTATCGCAAAAATGGGGGAGAGTGAAGCTTTGCGCCTGCGAGCCTCACGTAATTCTTTTCTTTCTTTCTTTCTTTCTTTCTTTCTTTCTTTCTTTCTTCCTTCCTTCCTTCCTTCCTTTCTTTCTTTCTTTCTTTCTTTCTTTCTTTCTTTCTTTCTTTCTGTCTTTCTCTCTTCCTTTCTTCCTTTCTTTCTTTCTTTCTTTCTTTCTTTCTTTCTTTCTTTCTTTCTTTCTTTCTTTCTTTCTTTCTTTCTTTCTTTCTTTCTTTCTTTCTTTCTTTCTTTCTTTCTTTCTTTCTTTCTTTCTTTCTTTCTTTCTTTCTTCCTTCCTTTCTTTCTTTCTTTCTTTCTTTCCTTTCTTTCTTTCTTTCTTTCTTTCTTTCTTTCTTTCTTTCTTTCTTTCTGTCTTTCTTTCTTTCTTTCTGTCTTTCTTTCTTCCTTCCTTTCTGCCTTTCTGTCTTTATTTCTTTCTTTCTTTCTTTCTTTCTTTCTTTCTTTCTTTCTTTCTTTCTTTCTTTCTTTCTTTCTTTCTGTCTTTCTTTCTGCCTTTCTTTCTTTCTGTCTGTCTGTCTGTCTGTCTGTCTGTCTGTCTGTCTGTCTGTCTGTCTTTCTTTCTTTCTTTCTTTCTTTCTTTCTTTCTTTCTTTCTTTGCTTTCTTCCTTCCTTCTTTCTTTCTTTCTTTCTTTCTTTCTCATGGTGCAATGCTTTCTACTACTGTATCCATCCACCATGCCGGAGATTAGACATTCTTGCATGTGCTTCACAGCGGAACACTTACATTGCTACAGGCAACAACGACGCTCTTGTATTCGTAACCAGCCATCAGTCAAATGTAGCAATCTGAAACGACGTGACCTCGATAAAAGATCAGATTGCCATATCAGAAACTGCTGATCGTCGACAAGCCTACGATCGAGAGAGGATCAATTATTGGAAAACGGCGCATGCAAACACACATGGGACCGGCACGCATAGAGTACCGTATTTTTGTACGCTCACTGGCACCGGGCTTACGGCGTACGAAGCAGAGGTGTTTGAGTTATAAAAGCCTCGTATTATTCTTATTCCTTTTGTGTGTGGATGTCCCCGCATACACGTGTGATATTGTACATATGGGCTTTACGCTTATAATACACGATTACGCAAATTGCACCCTTACATCTGCTGTAGGTATATGCCTACATAGAAGGACTGAAAGCTGGGCCAGTTGGTAACCGTACTTGAACATAATTTAACTCAGCGCACGACGACGCGGACACAAGAGAAGAAGGGACAGACCAGCGCTGTGGTCTGTCCCTTCTTCTCTTGTGTCCGCGTCGTCGTGCGCTGAGTTAAATTATGTTCAAATATGCCTACATGTTCATGTAGGCATGTAGCTACAGTATTTATATCGGCATGTAAATCATATATATCGTGTGAAAATAAGTTTGTTATAAGTGTATGTACCTTAGTACACAGTAGCATGTGGTAGTGACGTTTTTTGAACTTGGACAATTTGTAAAAATGTTTCATCTAAATAGTGCGTTGTCCTTTGTATATGTCCTAGTATCGTCACTGTGGCCAAGGGTTCCTAGCTTCATGCGATGGAGGGAGCAAACTTTTTAATAACACGTAGTTGCCGTTGTTCAACGAAAACTAAATCCACAATTCCACTTTGATCACGACAGAGGGAACGCACTTAAATTGCTTTGGTTAGAGAAACGAAATACTCATATTTTGTTTCTACTTGGCGGGACATTATGTGGCGTTCTTTAAAGGGGTACTGACACAAAATTTCGCGGCCGAGATAGCTTGCTGGATCGATTCCCGTGTACATGCGTGTACCATCTGCAAAACATCGACAGCGAATAAAGCTTGGAAGGTATTTTATATGAATTTTGAAGTTCGCGTGCGCGATCCAGCATTCTAGGCCGCACCTGGCGGCATTGACACCCTCGGTGGTGACCCGCGGTGACCCCCCTACTTCCTGGTACAACAGGTTATGATGACGTCGTAGCCGCCATTTCTGTTTTGGCGCGCTCGCCACTGCGCTGTTGGTGACTGCTCGGCGGCTGCTCGCGAGGTTGTGGCCGCGGCCAAGAGGAGGCGCTGCCGCGGCGCACGCGTTGAATGTTTTGTGTTTGGCGACAGTACAGCTTTCCCGTTTCCTGCTCCCAAGGACTTCTTGATTTCCCTGTGCTGCCTGGGTTGCAGTGACAGGCCACAATGCCGAAATACTTCTGCGCCGTTTCCTTCTGCACGTCGAAGTCGGGATCAGGCGTATCGCTGCATACGTTTCCCCGCGACGAACCTCGGCGGCAGAAGTGGATCGAGTTCGTGTGCGCTTGTGGACGTCAGGAGTATCAGGACTGGTCCCCCGTGCAGAACAGTGGCGTTTGCGGGCTCCATTTCGAGGCGCATTGCTTTACCACACAGGCGCCGGACTTGGCGTACATGGGTCTTCCGACTCCACCATGTGCATCGCTCACGTCTGGTGCTCTGGTGTTACCTAGCAAATTTCTTCGGCACCAACAACTTGAAGGGCATCACAATGTTATCAAGTGATTCAATCGAATATTGAACGTAGAAAAAGAGAACGTACTTTGGCTAAATGAATTGCCCTGCAGAACATTTGTGCACGAATGTGTCGGGTCTTACATTGCCGACGCGAGGTTCATCGTGGTCGTCGTCGCTGGTATCGTTGCCGCTTCCCGACGAAGCACTCCTCGCCAGCGGGTCAAACCTGAAGTGATTCGCCCCGTCGTAAATTCCTTCCATCCCCGTCGCAAGAAAATTGTCGCCATCAGACGACGATGAGCCCGACGACGACAGCGAGGACGATAACGGCGACGACATCACGCAGCATGGGTGACAAGCGAATGCAAGCAGACGATGCAGACCGCGCGGAAGTGCGTGACTGTTCTGTGTGCTCCGTGACAGAGCGTTTCACTCGCTAGGTGGCGATAGTTGCACCCGGCGGCTTGTCGTTTTTGGAGCTCTGTCAAACCGAAACTGAGGCTGTGTCGGTAATGAGGAGCTTGTAATTAATTATCTGTCGCACGCTGCAGCAAACGATGTGCCGTGTTATGACTAACAGGCCCCCAGCAACACATTGCAGCAAAAAAACGCGGGGCGAAAATTTTTGTGTCAGGACTCCTTTAAGGATAACATTCGCAGCAAACGTGCACCATACCGAAAACGTTTAGTTCACGTTGCTGCTAGACAGAATTGGAGAAAAAAATTGTTAAAGAGAATGTAAGGATGCAAATCAAACCGAGCTTCAACACGGATGCCACACCAAACTAAGCTTTTCAAATTTTTTTTTTTGGTAATTCGCGCAGCAATACTCCGGAATTTCCGCTTCGACATGGCATTGATATTCAGTAAAGTGTGAACACTGTGGGTGATTGGTATCAGCCCTCAGTGTGTGAAACACGAAAGTAAGATAACACAGACCGACGAGTAAACGAAACTCATTACTTCGCTTCTTTTGCTGTCACATCCTCGAGTCCGAGGTTTTTATATTTGTAGGCTATTTGTTCTTGCACACCTAGACTAAGAACGAGGAAGAATGGAACCTACAGACTTGTATTTCTTAAGGATAACAGGTTTTTCGCTTGAGTGCGCACGATTTACCCATTCTTTGTTCATTGTTTTCTGAAGAAGCAAAGTAAATAGAGGTTGCTTTGAAGCGCAACAAGATTACGGTTTACGCTCTTGCCCCATAAGGCGAAGCGGAAACAGAAACTGTTCCCAGCAATAATTTCCAAGCACTCGAACTCAGTCGCTGCAAGCATTTTACTGTTTACATTTAGCGTTGCTGTTATGGATATACCCGTTATCGGAGTGCCGTTCTTCGCTTCGTTACAATTTTCAAGACGACGAAATCTTTCCAGCTGTTCCATACCCTGGTTGCTTTGAAGAAAAAAGAATATAAACCTTGTGGAAAAACAGTGCAAACAACGGGACGAAGAACATACAGGACACAGCGCTGACTATCAATTCACTGTGTCCTCCTGTATGTTCTTCGTTCCGTGGTCTATGCTGTTTTTCTACAATGTTCGTGAAGGAACTAGCCCACCTAAAAACCCTCGTGCATTACAAATCTTGATGTTTTGCGTCTCAGAAGCATCCTTCTTTGTGTAGCATGCAGTAGGGGTGGTGGTGAATTTCGGATTCCTCTCGACCATATGAGTTTGTTTAACGAACGCACCTAGTAAGTACACGAACGTTTTCTCCATAATACCAATCTGTGCAGCGTGGAGTGAGGCAGGGACAAGAAAAGGATGAGAATGGGCGCTACCCGTAAATTTGAAATCTTATTTTTTGAGTGAGTGAGTAAAAACTTTATTGACAATGTCCGGCGATATTGTGCGGGGCGGGGCTACAAGCACCCCAGCCTAGGTCCTTGGACACGAGCGGCTTCCTGGGCGTGCCGGACGGCCCACAGTTGGTCGGTGAGGTCATGGCTGAGCAGAGCCGCCTCCCATCGCGCCTCGCGGTTCGAGACTGCCACGTCTACCCGGTTCGTAGGGGACTGCTGCTCGCTACCGGTACACTCCCACAGCATGTGCTGCAGCGACGCTCTGGCTCCGCACGCTTTACAGTCGTCGGACGTATAAATGTCTGGATAACAGAGGCGCAGAATCACTGTGTTTGGGTACGTGTGAGTCTGTAATTGCCTCCAGGCAACCTCCTGTTTCTTGTTTAGTTTGTCGTGGGGTGGTGGATATTTGCATCTGTTCAATCTGTAGTGTTGTGTGATGTCTCTGAAAGTGGTCATGTGATACCCCCCCCCCCCCCCCCGTCCACTCCCGCGTCGTTCTCGAGGTTATTTTTTGACACTGAAATATATATGTGCAATATAGGAAACGGTTCGAAATGGGGCAGAAAGAAGCAAAAATGAAAGACACCCCAATGTTTGAGTTTACTTTGCCTAGAAACACCAACTCTATTTCTGATAGAGCGATTGATGGCATATGTATACGTGAGCCTCTTAACCCTTTCACAGTAAAATTAAATCTGTTCAATGTAGGCTAGTGGTTTTTACAATTTGAAATGAGCATGATCGAGGTAATCTACTTACAAAAAAATGAAAATTTTGGGTGGCCCAATTCGTATGTCACATACGTTGGTGTTTGACCCCCATGTCTTCTCTTAATATTTGGTGCAGCAGTGGAGCGTAGTCGGACTTGCCTATTTTGTGCGGCGCATGCCTGCACACGAACGGACTAATACTATAGCCATATACAGATTTCCTGTACGACTAACAAGCCCAAGTAAAAACCGTATGAAACTTTCTTATGTCGCAATTAAACACAACATGCGATTCTGCTCTCAGACACTACTACTGTTGTTCAAATCGCCCGGGTAGTAGTGACGTGTGAACGTAATTTTTACATTCAGAAGCACTAGAACTAAGAAAGATAGAAATTGGTCTCGTAGTAAGGCTTGCTCCTAAAGATTGGCTTTCACCGAATGCTTTCGCTGCCGAAACAAAGTCCCATAAGCCAGTTCTATTATATTTAGGACCAAAGCCTTTGATGTCTCATCAAACGCCAAAACTTACCGTCGGCGTCCCGCGGCGTTAGCATCAACACGAGTGAAGTAAAAAATCACCATAAAATGTTGACGTCACAAACTGACATTACTTCGACATCTCATATGGCCAAAATCTATGACATCCCACCTCGTGAGTCGTGACATCACATGATGAAGTATTCCCGTGGCACTGGCGCTTGGTCAAAGGTGGGCCAGTCATGGAGGCAGTGCTAAACCAGGTGACGTGCAGAAGGCTTGCACCATCTCCGATACTTAAGCTGTGCGAAACCACGCTGGTTCAGAAAGATTTCGGAGGAGGCTGGGGGGAGAATCGATACACCGACTGATAAGAAAAAGTAGTTGAATTTTACCTTGAAGTCGTCTTAGGTGAATGCATAAGGCACCCTATGATTTTTTTGTCCCTCTAGAGATCTGCACATGGTCTCTTCCGTATGTTTTTGTTTGTTTCTTTGTTTTTTTTTACGGTTGACAGCTGTTCATCTCAGTCAAACTACCGTTTTGCACCATTCTTCACAATAAATCCAGTCACTCTAGAGGTGCCTCTTGCGAAAACTGGCTCGCATTCAGTCACTGCTCTCGTCAAATAAAAATAGGGCGCTGCTCAATGCCCACAGTTCCTTTTACTGCGCTATTCACGATGGATGGGCAGTCGCATCCGCACTCGGGCAGACACTTCCGGAATGCGAGCCGCTACAAGCAGATC
>JALIZH010001277.1:672500-767500 GCA_030522465.1 Rhipicephalus appendiculatus
CTTAGTGAAACCGAGGCGAATTGAATGGTAGTGGACTTAAACATCGCTATCTAGTCACGAGTCGATATTAGTTTAGCTGGCGTTGACTTGAAGCGCACTCGTGGAGGACTCGCCGGCGATCGCCTTAGCGCGAGTCCATAGCGATCAGGGGCCTACAAAAACTAATTTGAGATCAAATTTTGCACTAGTGCCAAC
This sequence comes from Rhipicephalus appendiculatus, assembly GCA_030522465.1. Lineage (NCBI taxonomy): Eukaryota > Metazoa > Arthropoda > Arachnida > Ixodida > Ixodidae > Rhipicephalus > Rhipicephalus appendiculatus. Next base: position 672,696 of record JALIZH010001277.1, read on the forward strand.
AAAATGACGTCACTTGTTTACCAGCTATTGCGTCACATCCGCTTTATTTTTTTTTCGTTCCACAGGAAGTGTTCCCTCCTCACACAGATGGCGCTAAGCCCCCTGAGAAGCTGATGAGCCGTCATTTTCTGGACGTATGGGCTTCCATGGAAGCCGCGCTACCAGTTACATTTGCCTTGTATACCATTTTTTCCAAGCTAAAAAGGAAGCCCGCGAAATAATAATAATAATAAAAAAACGTGACTATCGCATTCGCGCCGCGACCGTGCTGCTCTCAGCCGTGGTTTGAGCGAACGAAAAAAGCGGCGGCCCCGAGTGGCCGGCTCCGATGCAGCGGTAGGCCGATAAGTTATTGGTGGTTCACCCGGTATATCTGACCCAGCTGATATCTGATGAACGAAAGAAGGGGATTGGATCGAGAATATGATGGGCACAAGCTAATGTAGCCATCAGAAAATTAATACGAACTCTCTTCTCCTTCACTCTTGTGCGCGTCCCCAAGGTCGGTCGGTCGATCGATCGATCGATCGATCGATCAATCAATCAATCAATCAATCAATCAATCAATCAATCAATCAATCAATCAATCAATCAATCAATCAATCAATCAATCAATCAATCAATCAATCAATCAATCAATCAACACTTGATATTTTTCACAATGAACGACACACGATAAGACTATGCGAATAGTTTCTTGTGTATGTCCAACCGCGTGTGGGATCGCACATGTTACGTGCCAAGGTATATAGTATAACATGTCACTTTAGGTAGCTAACGCGGCACAGCTTCAGACAGCTGCTAAGCAAATATACAACGGGTATTAATCTGCGCATTCTACCCTTGTATCGAGAAAATGATATGTACTGGGCGACGAGTGTTGATTGGTGTGAATACATTAATGGATATATGTTTCTTATGAAGGAGCTGTCGATAGCAAACCCGCCTTGACGTTAATTTCGGCAACCAATGACAAACGTTCGACACTTTGATCGTCGTGTGATATTTCGCAGCTGTTCGCGCAATTAAGCCGATGGCATGTCGGAGGAAACATTTATGTGTATTTTTACTAGCTGAAGTAGCTGAAGCAGAATAAAATAAGATTGCCATATAATCAACAAAAGATGAGACGTTTTCGAATCGCGGTCGCGTGATAACGACAGGTTTTCCGATAAATCGGCGCGACAGGTGCAGATCTGTAAGGAACGCCGACATGGATATATTGACCAGAGTAATTTCTCTGACATTATGGTCAAAAACAACGGAACAGCGATAAGCAAAAAAGAAATACATGCGCCGATAGAGAACGACGTCCTCTGATTGTATCTGATCGCCAGGCCACGTCGAGAAATGACTGGAAAAAACGAGATGCGAGCGTCATGAAACGAGATCAGATAGGTCTTTAAGAGCGTCGGGAAAGATAGACCGGGGACATGCCGGCAGCAAAACAGTCGCGCAGGCTTAGGAAAGAAAAAAAAAAGCCTAACATACACAAAAAAAGAACTCGGATCTTGTTTGAACCTTAATTGCTATGACGAACATGAACGCTGCCGCTGTGTTTTAGGCTTTTTTTCTGAATTCCATGGCCCGGTCACAACGCGTCGCTGGTGGCAGCTGGCTTCCACCTATAATTGATAATCCCGGCCCCATTGTTTACGACCTTTCTGTTCCATCACACAGTGTTACGTTTTTTTCTTTATTTTTTTTACATAAGTTTCTGTTCCTGCTTTTCGCTCAAGGATATCATTACTGTTTTTGCAGATGCTACAGGTTGCTTTTTCGACTTGTGTTTCTTTTTTGACAAGCACCGCAATCATCCGCACGATCTCGTGTATTTATGAAGACGGGCGTCATATTTTATGGCAGGCCGTTTGATAACATTTGACGGCGTTGCGCTATTTACCGTGGTTTCCATCTTCATGGAGCTGTTTTTGCTGGGGATGTGGCGCTATCATAAGCGCTATCTTTTTTCTCTTTTTTTTTTCAGTTACGTAACTGAGAAAGGTACCTAATGAACAAAGACATATATTAATCGCTAAAACAACTATCATGAAAAATTTATCCTGCAGATGGCCGGGGAGTGAGCCCTGCATCCTCGAGCATTGCAATGAGCCATCTTAGCCGTTAAGCTTATACGCCGGATCGGTCGCAACAATGATGACGGAACGTTACTGATATTTTTGCTCCTGGATGAAACTGGACGACGATTGATTGATTTTCGTTATGCTATCAGGACAAAGACCAATAGCGTCAAGCTTGAATTTTGGCCTTTGCAGGCTACCTGGGTGAACAGGTAGCCTGTAAAGGCCAGACCTTACGTATCATGTAAAGCTCAAACTTGTTATTTCGGCGCAGTACTACCCACCGTTCGTCCTTGGCACGTGCACTGCCAAACGCTCAAGAGATCCGTTTCCTTCAACCGTTGTATTTGTGCCCGTGCAATCAGTGATTTTCTTTTTTTCTGTAACCTTATTCTCTACGTGGGCGGACGTCGTGTTGCCGTGATGACTTTGTGGATTATTTTCTGATAGCATGGATGTCAAGCACCACGCGACCACTCCTATGATGAGTTTCAGTGAACGCGGAGGACAGCGCGGCATCTCCACTGCAATCAAGCCTACAGGACGTCTTTCCCAGCATACGAGTGGAGTGTCAGTTTACGTTCGTTTCATCCAAGACCATAGATCTGGACGGCGAAATAAGTTTTGATAGCTACCTTTTTGTCTTCGTTGAAACAACTGTCTACTCTTCCCGCAGCACAAAAAGTACGTGGAACGTTCTGTTTTCCCCGCAGGTAAAAACAGCACGCACTTTACGAGAACGGACAGAAAGAGCGCAGTGGACATGCGCATTCCCGCATTTGCGTGAACTGGCGCGTTTTCACCGCGTTTCGGTACATGTGACCCAGCTGCATTGGCAGTCGCGGTATTCAGCCCATCCAAACGCAGTTTTTCAAATCCGAACTAAATCGTCTAACGTGCCGAGATTATTTTGACATTAAGCTAAGGCGTCTCACCGTGTTTTCCGCAAAGGCAGCATATCTTACGATTAGTGTTCAACGAATTATTATGAAAATGGTGCAACAGAAAAGATGAAAAGACTTTAACCACCCGAACACAATTGAACCAAAAAGTGGCTAAAGAATTTTCTTCTTTTCTTGTCACGCCGTTTTCTTAAAACTCACAGGGTCCTTTGTGCACTCACCTAAGACGACTGGAAGGACCAAAGCCGTCTTCTTTTTCATCTCATTCGATGTACTGATTCTGTCCCCACACACTCCGGAAGCATTCTGCACGAAACCTGGTTTACCACTGCCTCCAGGATTTTCGCGTTTGAATTGAATTGAATTGAGTTTATATGCAACAAGGTTGCGTGGATGACCAGGCAAAAAGCTGCATTGAGCAGCTTGAGGGGAACCTGGCCACCTCGTACACTGGTCAGCTTCTCAGCGGTCAAACAGAAGCACATGGTATATTAAGGCGAAAGCCTCTAATGTCTCATGCTCACGTCCGTCCGGTGTCCGTCCGGTGGTGGTGGTGTGCGTCCTGACCACCCTTACTGCGCATGCACAAACCCTCCCCACGCACCTCCACTCCTATGCTCCCTCTCTCTCTCTCCTCTAGGTATCCCTCCCGCCCGCAGCGTTTACACACCCATTGTGCATGCGCGTCCATTCCCCCCCCCCCTCTCTCTCCTACGCTCCCCCCCCCCCTAGCCTCCCGTAGTATAGCATATAGCAAGGGGGGTGGGAAATGGAAGTTAGTTTGAGGAGGAGGGAAAGGAGGAGGGGAGAACTAGAACAGAAAGAGACACAGAGAAAGAAATGTAGAAATGGAAAGGGAAGAAAGAGAAAAAGATAGAAGGCGAGAGAACGACTACAGAGAGAAAGATAAAGAAAGAAAGTCAGAATGAAAAAGAGAAAAATAGAGAGAAAGAAATGGAAGACAGAGAACGAGATAAAAAGACAGAGAAAGAAATATACAGAAATACATTTGCTGACTGCGAACAAGGGACATTACTGAGTTCCAAATGCGTGTCCTGGACATCATTTTCTACTCATACTGAAATATTGAGTGAACACTCATTAAACGCATAATTATTGTTCCTTCCGATGCTGTTTCCTGTGCAAAAACTTTAATTATATTAGTGCATTTGTGGAAATATCTATTTTAGTATCTGAAGGGCAGTATACTGACTGCCCATTTGAATACCGACGTGGAAAGTGCAACATGCATTGGGGCTTGTAATAGACGAACACGAGAGTTGAAGTTAGACATTTCTGTAGTATGGCCGGTGGTCTCTAAAAAGTTTGCTTAGGAGCGTTTATTTATATTAATTTTATCTACATATAACCTGCTGTCGGCAATGTCAAATTCGTATAATATATGTAACTAGATGTGAGCTTTGAACTTCTCACTTTCGCCTCAGGATTATCCGACACTATACTTATTGGTTGATAGGTCAAATATAACGTTAATGTAACGACACGTTCCAATGTTCGAAATGTAACTGTAACGAGTTCCATTCGCATTACAGGAACTTGTAACGGGAGCTCGTTCCAAAACTGGGAAGGAACGAGGAACGAGCTTTCGTTACTGTTTTAGAGGAACGTGTACAACACTGGTCAAAACTAGTGGCGCCATCATGGCATCGCTGTATCATATAACGTCACGTCACCGGGATGTCACATGTCGTGACGTCACATGATGACGTCGCCACGTGACATCATCGATTTCAACAATCGTCGCTGCTACGCGTGCCAACCCAATCCGGTTCGAGTTTGACGCAGAAGTCTGTCAAATCGGGATCTAGCAGCCAAATCGTGATGCGCAGATCGCGATCGTGTTTTTTTTATTATTATATGATATTTAGGAGATGTTGGCGCTTTTGTAAAGCACCGGCTACTCCTTTTCACGGTTGTGAAAAGCACAGCAACGAAAAAAAATTCATAAAGAAAAGAACAGCTAGGCAGAGTTGATATAAGTCCATAACACGAATAGAAACACAATATAGAGTCCCGTCACATAACACTATAGTTCTTATAGGACACATTTGCACGTACACCATATATGCTGTACAACGACACTACACAACGTCCAGTCACATAGCAGCACTCAAATCGGAAAGTCCAGTCATAGGGACGCAAAATGAGTTCTCAAATCAAGTGAAACAAAGCGCTACACAGTCAGGTCTAATCATATGCCTAAAATCTGTCCTAAACATGTTCTTTCTATAATTTTTCCAAGTATACCGTTATCTCCTAACAATTTTTCTTGACGGCTACTAGTGCGTGTTCTTGTAAGGCACGTGTTGGCCATGGACCTAGGACCTTCATTCTTCACGATCGTCTTGATGCCGATCAGACCTGATCGTGGTTAAATTTGACCGTGTAGCAGCACTTGTTACACCGGTATTAGACCCGTATGTAAATTTTTCGACGACCGACACCGTGTTTCATCCTCGTCTTTTTACAGCGAGGAATTTTTCCTTTTTTTTTTTTCGAGTAACACATAGCCCCATGAAGAGTTCGGCCTTTAACGAGGGATGCAATGCGGGCGTGCTGGTAAAACGTATTGAGTAGATTTCCCTATAGCGCAAATAAAAAGAAATCGAAACGTACGTCCTGTGCATTCGTGTAAGCCCACATTTGTCCTGTCCTTTATTTGCTCCACAGGGACACCTACTGAAAGCATTTAGTGGTTTAGTACTGGACACCACACTGCACTTTAGTCGTGAGTTTCTTTTTAGGAACATGTTGAGGCCGTGTTTGCTTTATAACAGCGTGAGACATGCTGTAACAAAAGTTGGCACTAAAGGAAAGAAGCAATTGCAGCCAGCTATAGGCCTACTACATCATGAGGCCCTATTTACTTGAAAACACTCGGGTTTGTTAATTAAACTGGACAAAAGAGGCCCACGTGCCACATTTATAATATAAATCTTAGAACTACATTGCTCTGTTGTGATTGTGCTGCTATAGACATTTCTTTTTCTTTTGTCGTAATATTTTCCGTACGCTGCTCGCGCCCTACGTCCATTAAAGAGACAAAAACTTGTGCGCCAGTATTTAACTGCACTTTCATACTGTAATCTTTCTTTCTTACTTGCGGTTTCCACGGCCAGATGAAAAATTTAGGAACCAATTTTCTCTCTTTCGCGTGGTTCCTTCGTCATCTTCCTTCTAGCGGTGCTTCACTACGCTGAGACTTGGAAACAAAAGTCCGGCTTCTTTGTCCTCAAAGGCGATTAGGGTTCGGCAAATATTTAAACAGACTGGACGACCTTCATTCATCATCATAGTCGTTCACTTGTTGTTTCTTCCTTTTTCTTGGCTTGGTCAAGATTGCTTCTATTGTCAGTCGGGAAACGTAACTCGTATGTTTGAATAAAAGCCTTTCTATCGAACAGCGCTTGCTTTTAGGAATGCCTCCGTCCTTGCGAGAAACGCCTGAGCTGAGCTGGGTCACCCGTCGCGAAAAATTGCTTCGTCATTGCAGGTGACTTGATGTTTTCTTCTGTCTCGCTAAATCATCAATGATGTCATCTATTGCGCGGCCAATTATCGAGACGAAGCGCTGTTCATGAACAACAGGTAACCGGAATGCTATACTGTGGTGATGAAGATGAGAATATAGGGCATATTCTTTTGGAGTGCGTAAAGTACGCGAATGAAAGAGAAAAATTAAAGAAGAATTTAGCGAGTTTGGGCAGGCGCCTCCTCACATTACAGAAATTACTTGGAGCGTGGCCTGAAATGCATGTTCAGAAACAGGTGAACATCTTCCTGAGAGACTTCTTAGTGGGACATCGGCACTGGATAGGCGCTTGTGATATACAGCTATGTGTTAATGAAAACAGACAATGATGCCAAGGAAAGTATAGGGGATGTTATTAGAAGTAATTGTAATGTAAATGTGAACTCGCCATCGGCAAGTTCACATTTAAATGTAACTTGCCACCGGCAGGGACCGAACCTGCGACTTTCGAATAACGCGTCAGATACCACTGAGCTATGGTGGCGGTCATCCCTCCATCCACTTCATAGGGTATATATGTGCATTTAAACGTGAGAGCGTCAGTCAGCGCCGCCTGTTGCCATTACGGCGAGTGTGGAACACTATTTTTGCCTGTAGCACGTAGCACGTGAACAGGCAAAAAATTAGTTCACGTAGCACGTGAACTAATTACGAGCCAGCAGCTGACCAATAATCCCTCGCATGCCACCTCAAAGCATCAAGTCTGCCAGAACGAGATCCTCTCTATGAATGGAGGAAAGAAGTAAATTTAAGGGCTCGTTTGCTTTGTTAAACACAATATTAATGAGACCTAACCGACAATGATGCCAAGGAAAGTATAGGGGATGTTATTTGAAGTAATTGTAATGTAAATGTCAAGAAAGAAAAGTGGACGAAAAGATAACTTGCCACCGGCAGGGACCGAAACTGCGACCTCCGAATAACGCGTGCCGATGCTCTACCACTGAGCTTTGCACCTGTTCGGCTATGAAATACGTTGTGAAAAAGTTTCAACCTCAGATATTCCCTTCGTTTGTGTATAGAAGTTCCCAACCAAGCATTTCTTTTGCTTTTGAAACACTGAAATTTCTGTTGTTTGAGTCCGGAGCTGGTAAAATCAGCTTCCCATTTGGACGGCGTGATGACGCGGGGCACCGCCAGAGCTTGTGTTCCAAGTTAGCTATATCCGCGCATAAGGAACATGTATTAGTTGGCTGCATTTCGGGATATATCTTGTGCTTGTGCAATAGCGCGGGATTAGGGTACGCCCTGACCATAAGTAGCCTGAGTGTCAGAGCCTGAGGTGTGCTGGCCGATAATTGTAATTCAATAGAATACCGCTCGACTTCGTACAAAATACGCTTCTCAAGTAGAAGTGCACACCTTTTCGAAAAAGGGACGCCGCATGAATTTGCGAAGAGTAAATAGAGTTCGTTTGACTTTTCCCTGAGAAGTTGATCTGGCGCTATTGTTTGTGAACGGTGTTTGAAAAAAGGGTGTATATTTCTGCGTTCCAGACTTACTTCAACGCTGAACTTAAACGTAGTCGAGCTAAACTTCGCTGCCAACTTTGGTCCCAGCCGGAGTTTTCGACAAAGCATCGATGGTACTCACACTCCAGTGCATCTTTTACGGCTGCGGCTGCTAACGTGAGTGCTGACAAGAGCAGACGACGCTGCAAAATAATAAGAGCGACATAAAGAGCGCAAGAATAATAATGAAGAGGAGGTACCCGGATGTGTCGTGATATTTGAGATGAATGGTCCACCGACGTCTCGTAATTTCCTCTAACCCTGTTAGAGGAAAGAAGTGTAAATTTAAGGGCTCGTTTTTCTTTGTTTAACACAACATTAATGAGAGGAGTTAGACATCTTTTTTTTTTGTCGACGTTTTCGTTGGAACTATAATAAAACCGATGTTTTTTTTTTCGTCATTTTTTTTTAACTGATTTAGTCTTCATCTGAGTATGGGCTCAAGGACGACAGACCTGTGTGATTATCGTCGCCTTTTAATAGAGCCGTCACGTACTTACTCAAGCGCATTTATAAAAGCTTCTTGGTGTGTTTTGAAGTACAGACGTCCTTTATATGCTCAGTGAAGGACAAGAATAGAAAACCAGGGGACCGAACTGATCAGTCGTAACCGTCTCATATCAAGAAGTAATAAAACGAGCGATAGGCTATCGAAAAGTTTTCGACGTACTTATTACGTCGAAAGCCTTAGATAGATGCCTCAGCAAACACGAAAAGTAACAGTCGGCGTCAACGCGAGTGATGCAAAAAAAAAAAAGATCACCATAATGTGATGACGTCACCCTGTAACGTCATCAGCACGTCATAGGTCTAGAAAATTTGTGACGTCACTGGCGTCACATGACGTCGTCGCTTGGTCAAAGGTGTGCCGATCCCGGAGGCTGTGTTAAACCACGTGGGATGTACAGAAAACTTCCAATGCCACCGATCCAGGAGGCAGTGTAAACCCACGTAGGGTGCAGAAAGGTCTCGGGGGGGGGGGGGGGATCTACACATTATTTGACTCGCAAGAAGATTGCCATCGCTCTCGAGTCATCTTAGGCCAATGCGTAAGGGAGCAATTTACTTTTCTAAATGGTCGAAAGCAAAAAACCGCCAGGCCTGCGCGGAACTCGCAGCACAGCCACAGCGAAAGCTGGGAGAGCGACCTTTCTAGAGCCTTTTTTAAACATTCTTGGGGCAACTACAACAACCGCACTTGCATGGTACCCACTACGCCATAAATCATCATAATTTTTGTGTAGTGGGGAAGCGTCTACTATGCCATTATTCGTCATTCTTCAGAAAAGCGCGGTACCCGCTACACTCTTGTAACGCATTATGTGCACTTCGTTGCTGCTGTGGCTGACGACAATGAAGAATTTTGCCTGAGGCTTTTGTAATGGGTTGGAGCATTGAACGACCCACTCGTTACGCAATTCGATTTGTGTGACGCCTGGTTCTTACTTTACTGTTTTAAAACGCTTAACAGCACACGTTAACGCGATTCCTTACCCGACGTGAAGCCTGCATAGGGTCAGTTTGCACCGCAGCTTCAAGCAGCGGCGTAGCTCAGTGGTAGAGTGCTGGGCTGCCACGCAGAAGACCCGGGTTCAATTCCCGTTCGGTCATTGCCGGAGCCCCCCCACTACGGCATCCATCATAATCACATGATGGTTTTCGGACGTAAAACCTCAACAAGTATTATTACCATATGGTAACCATCCTGTTCTGTGTGTGTATTCTACGTGTGGGTATGCTAACTTAGCCGAAGTGCTATATATTCCACAATCTCTCCACAGGAAGCAATTTATAATAGAACAGATGAAGACATTTAACACATTGTTTGTTAATTATTAAAATCAGCAAGGAACCGCCAATGAGCGGTCTTTTTCGCAAAACAGACATGTGTGGAAATATCGCACTTGAAGAAAAAAAAAAAGAATATAAGAGAAACAGAGATGGCGACATCTATATCCAAGAACGATGGCGAAAACTAAAGAAAAGAAAATAAATAAATGGCTGCGGCGGCCTTCTACGTAGACATCAATATTTCGCCCAGTTCATCGACCTCGTGAGAAATTCATGCAGCAGCTCCCCGCATCGAGGATAATTACGACAGGCACGCGAGTCCCTTCGCCTGCAACAAAAAAAAAAAAAAAAGAAAGAAAAAAAAATGGTCCAGCCGGACTTCGAGAAAGTTGATGATGCCGGTGAACGAAAATGTCCCCGAAGTCCTAATAGCTTTTCTCGAAACTCAAATAATTAAGGAGTTCGAGACTACTAATGCCCGTCTCTGGACTTCTTGAGAAACGGTACAAAATATCTTGTTCTTCGTAGCAGTTTGTTTTAGTTTATGTTAGACCACACGATGCATTAAGAGCTGTAATTTTCTTTTGCAGCTCTCCTTTACATTGTTTGTGCTTTCATGTACGAGTTTGCCCCGTGTTATTTCCTTTATACTTTCTGGATAGTTATTAATGCGAAAGTCTTAGATGCCTCGTCAAACGCCGAAAGTGACCGTCGCGGTGTGCGGGGTCAACGGGAGTGATAAAAAACCCAATCATCATGTGATGACGTCATCCGGTGACGTCATCATGATGTGACCATAGGTCAGCAAAACTTGTGGAGCTCACTCAGACTTACTCATGAAATATATTTTGCCCTTAGGGCTCACTCAGACTCAAACTCACCAAAATATTACTCACCCGGACTCACTCAAACTCACACTCACGGTTCAGTCTAAGACTGAGTGAGTCCAAGTGAGTCGACTCATGTGTGAGTTCGCCGACCTATGGATGTGACAGATCAACAAATCTTTAGACGTCATCACCGCGTTATCGTGACGTCCCGATGACATCACATGACGTGACATGCTGACGTCCTCGCATGACATCGTCTCTTGGTCAAAATGTGGGCCGATCACGGAGGCACTGCAATACCACGTAAGGCGCAGAAAGCTTCCCATTCCTCCCATCCCCGGGGGCAGATGCAAAACCACGTTGGGCATAGGCGTGCGCAGGGTTCCCCTTCAGGGGGGGGGGGGGGGGGCGACGGCTCGTTGCCACGACCCACTTCCCTATTAATTCAATGTATGGGGCACACTTTGCGCCCCTCCTTCTTAAGGTGACTAGGGGGGGTCCGCCACTCCCTGCCCCCCTCGTGCGCACGCCTATGACGTTGGGTACGGAAAACTTTAGGGCAGCATCAATACAATTGACGGTGAAGAAAAACAAGATGGCCTCCACCTCTCAGTCGTCTTAGGCAATTGCATAAGCTACCGTGTGACTTTTGTTCTGAAGCTATCTTGATTAATGCCAGTTTTGCGTAAACTAACAGGGAAAAAATCTAATTGCTGATTTTGGAGAACGTGTAAGAATAATTCCTGGGGTTGTGCGCATCTCAAACTCACGATATGATTATGAGGCACGCCGTAGGGGAGGGCCCCGCAATTTTCGATTGCGTGGGGCTCTTTAAGATGCAACTAAATCTAAGTACACGGGGCCTCTAGCAACTTCGCCTCCATCGAAAGTGCGAGCGCCGCGGCCGGAATTGAACCCGCGACCTTCCGGGTCAGCAGTCCAGCACAGTAACCACTCTACCACCACGGCGGCGGTGCAGCAAATGTAAAGAACGTCGACATTCAAGTTTACTTGATCATATCACGGCGCACGCACATGGTTCGATGGTTGGTTTATGCGCCAACATGGCGCTGGTCGCCGAATCTTCGCAGAATGGCATGTATAGGCTGCATTTTTCAGGCTTAAAATCGCATAATTTAGTAACGCGCTCAAGTACTTTGAGGCTACGAATGACTGACGTAGTACAGTGCACTTACGGTTCCAGTTTGTCTTCTGCGACGTTAAGTCTCGTCGGTGGTGCAGGAATCTCTCTTCCTAAAGAGGTCGGATGCCGAACTGGTTGAGCGCGTTTCACAAAGGAATTGTCTCTCTGCACTCTACTGCGGGCAGTCGCACAGAATAAAAAGTCAACTTGCGGGATAATGTCGAAACGTTTTTGCGTCGCTGCGTCGATCAGGCCGGCGCGAAACGCATAGGCGTTGGTAAATGCGTGCTATCCGGTGGTATCTGGACCAAACCGCATCGCTGGGCACCGGGCGCCGCGTTTCGTCCAGTCACCGTAGCGCCTGCGCGCCCCGGCGCGATTGGCCGACGACGGCACGAGTCTCTTTATCGCTATCAGCGTCGAAATGACGCAGCACTCCGCGCTCGCAAGAGGTGATCGCTGGCCGCACGTCTGCTATCGGCGTGGCGTCGTGTCTTTCTAAATCGCCGAGACAGACGGTTGCAGACGACAACTGCTGAAACAGACGTCCTCCTCACATGCCGCCATTAGAGTACGCAAAGCTTGCGGCCGCTGTTCTAAAACTCTCTATTAAGACGGTGCTGCTGTGTACGATTGAAACGCGATCGTGATTGCCGAAAAAATGCGAAAACGTGCCTCCGAACTGCGTAGTGCATTGGAAGAATCTAACACTGCCGCGTTTCTTCGACCAAGGGGTGCAAAAAGCGCGTACCGTTGCTTTGAATTCTTTCGAAGGGTCCACAGGTCGCCATCATCATCACCATCATCAGCCTGACTACGCTCACTGCAGGGCGTAGTCAGGCTTCTTAAACAAACTCAGTGCCACTGAAAATTCGCGCCTTTGTCGCCAAGAGTGTCCTTTACCCATACTCCAAGAGTGCGCAGTAGAAGTCAACATAACATGTCCAGAAATTCTGGACATTGCCCCTTCAGCATTTGCTGGAGCTTCACTGCACTACACCACCTTAACTGAATGGGTGGCGTTTAAAAAAAATTATATCTCAACATATTAGCCGAGTTTCAAGAAGTTTCAAGTAACATCGAATTCAGAGGGCTGTCCTTGAATAACATGCGCAGCAACGAAACTTGTTCGTTAGTTCGTTTGTGAGTTACAGCGATGTCTCGTGAGAGCATGTGGTGAAGCCACACTCCAGGAGCATGTGGTTCAGTATCGTCCCAGAGAAGGCAAACAACTGAATTGCGCGAAGGTGGAAATGTAAAATAATCGAAAAGGGCTCGCCTTGGTATTGCAACAGCAGGGATGTGTCGTTTTTAAAGTGTGGATTAACGTGTGGAATAATGTTCGGATTAGTATAGCGAAGATGGATTAAGGTATAGAAAAGTATGTAAGTGGATTAACGTGGCTTAAGGTGGATTAATGTAGATTAATGTTCAGACTAGCATAGCGACGATAGATTAAGGTGGAATAAGGTATGGAAAGTATATAGCATTGCATAATTGTTATATGTGGATCAAAGTGGCTTAAGGTGGATTAGACTGGATTAACGTTCGGATTAGTATATCGAAGATGGATTAAGGTGGATTAAAGTTCAGATTAGTATAGAGACGATGGATTAAGGTATGGAAAGTAGGTATCATTGCATAATTGTTATCGTATGTGGATCAAAGTGGCTTAAGGTGGATTAGAGTTGGATTAACGTTTGGATTAGTATAGCGAAGATGGATTAAGGAGGATTAAGGTATGGAAAGCATATAGCATTGCATAATTGTTATCGTATGTGGATCAAAGTGGCTTAAGATGGATTAGACTGGATTAACGTTCGGATTAATATATCGAAGATGGATTAAGGTGGATTAAGGTATGGAAAAGTATGTCGGATTGCATATTTGTTATCGTAAGTGGAGTAATGTGACTTAAGGTGGATTAATGTGGATTAAACAACAGATGAGTATAGCGACGATGGATTAAGGCGGATTAAGGTATGGAAAGTAGGTAGCATTGCATAATTGTTATCGTATGTGGATCAATGGTGGCTTAAGGTGGATAAGAGTGTGGATTAACGTTCGGATTTATATAGCGAAGATGGATTAAGGTGGTTTCAGGTATACAAAAGTATGTAGTGTTGCATAATTGTTATCGTAAGTGGAATAAAGTGGCTTAAAGTGGCCTAGAGTGGATTAACGTTCGGATTAGTATAGCGAAGATGGATTAAGGTGGATTAAGGTATGGAAAAGTATGTCGGATTGCATATTTGTTATCGTAAGTGGAGTAAAGTGACTTAAGGTGGATTAATGTGGATTAGTATAGCGACGATGGATTAAGGCGGATTAAGGTATGGAAAGTAGGTAGCATTGCATAATTGTTATTGTATTTGGATCAAAGTGGCCTAAGGTGGATTAAAGTTGGATTAGCATTCGGATTAGTATAGTGAAGATGGATTAAGGAGAATTAAGGTATGGGAAAGTACGTAGCATTGCATAATTGTTATCGTAAGTGGATCGAAGTGGCTTAAGGTGGATTAGACAAGATTAAAGTTCGGATTAGTATAGCGAAGATGGATTAAGGTATGGAATGTGTGGCATTGTATAATTGCTATGGTATGAGGATAAAAGGGGCTTAAGGTGGATTATAGTTGATTAACTTTCAGATTAGTATAGCGAAGATGGATTAAGCGAATTAAGGTATGAAAAATTATGTACGGTTTCATAATTATTATATTACGTGGATTAAAGTGACTTAAGGTGGATTGGAGTGTGGATTAACGTTTGAATTAGTTTAGCGAAGATGGATTAAGCTGGATTAAGGTGTGGAAAAGTATGTAGGATTGCATAATTGTTATCGTAAGCGGATTAGAGTGGCTTAAGTAGGCTTAGAGTCTGCATTAAGGTTCAGATTAGTATAGCGAAGATGGATTAAGGTGGTTTCAGGTATACAAAAGTATGTAGTATTGCATAATTGTTATCGTAAGTGGAATAAAGTGGCTTAGGGTGTAATAGAGTGTGGATTAATGTTCGGATTAATATATCGAAGGTGGATCAAGGTATGGAAAAACATGTACTATTGTGTAATTGTTATTGAAGTTGATCAAGGTGGCTTAAGGTTGATTAGAGTGTGAATTAATGTTCAGATTAGTTAAGTGAATGTGGACTAAGGTGGACTAAGGTACGGAAAGTATGTACTTTTGCATAATTGTTACAGTAAGTGGGTTAAGGGAGCTGAAGGTCGATTGGAGTGTGGATTAACGTTGGGATTAGTTTAGCGAAGATTGATCGAAGTGGATTAAGGCATGATAACGTATGTAGTATTGCATAATTGTTATCGTAAGTGGATTAAGGTGGCTTAAGGTTGGTTACAGTGTGACTGAACGTTCGAATTAGTTTAGCGAAGATGGAATAAGGTGGATTAATGTACAGAAAATTATGTAGTATTGCATACATGAATTTTTGAAAGGCGCGACAACTTAGACGAAAAATACGAAAGAACCACACGAACACAAGCGGCGCTTGTGTTCGTGTGGTTCTTTCGTATTTTTCGTCTAAGTTGTCGCGCCTTTCAAAAATTCATGCATCCGTACCAACTCGCCCAGTTGTCAGTGCTACTGGACTAGTATTGCATAATTGTTATCGTAAGTGGAAAAAAGTGGCTTAATGTGGATTAGAGTGTGGATTAACGTTCGGATTAGTTTGGCGAAGGTGTATTAAGGTGGATTAGGGTATGGAAAACTATGTAGTATTGAAGAATTGTTATTTGAAGTGAATAAGGTTGGCTTAGGGGAATGTATTGTGGAATAACGTGCTAAGTAGTTTAGCGAAGAGGAATGAAATTGTATCACGGCGTGATGAAGTACTACGTCGATGTTATTTAAGGTGTATCAATCTGTGGATTAAGTTGCAATATAGTATGGTAAGTAATGTAGATTATGGTGTGGAGCATTGTGGGCATGTGTAATATTAACGCGACAGCGTTAAAGAGCTCGTTTCGCAGAAATTCCGGCGTTGGCGTCGGCGCCGTTGGTTGTGAGCGAAAACTCATCTTGTCCGTGACCGAAAAATCGAGAAAGATGCACATGAAATAAATGATAAAATTTCCGGGTCCGAATGAGGATCGAACCCAGGTCGTCTGCGTGGCAAGCAGGTGTTCTACCACACAGCCATGCTTTTGCTTGGGATTACATATAAAATAATTTCCTCTGCTTGGAAATGCAGTGCAAATAGCCTTCATGCTTTACAAACACATGCGTCCTGTATACAGGCGTCACAATACAATATGTAATATCGCAGTAATATTGCGTAGTGCAAGCGTACATTGCCATTCTAACGACATTGTGGCTCAAAGCCATCCACCTATTACAAAAGGCACACAATTTACAGCGCGTATTCCTTTAAGACCACGTAGTGGGTGCATAGAAAGTTCGAAAATATTTCCCGCATTTCCTGCGCATAATTTCTCGTGGTTTAAAGCATGCTACCATTGCGTAGTATGCACTAAGTGATTGAAGTGCGCACAAGGGACATGATATCGCTATCGCGTTCAACTCTTAAAGGTGAAGCTTAAGGGTCCCCCAATTTTTGTTGCTTCAAGTGAATGAAAGTGGTTGGTGGTAGATTAAGGAGTGTATAAAGGTGTGAATGGTATCGAGAAGACGGATTAAGGTGACCAAATGTACGAATGAAAATTACGTGGTGCATAAATATTGTTTTATTTCAATCAGGGTGGCTTGGGGTTGTATGAGGTGTGGTTAACGTTCAGAATGGTTGAGCGAAAAAGGATTAAGGTGTGATACAGGAGGAAGTGCTACATCAATGTTATTTGACGTGAATGAGGGTAGAATACAGTGTGGAATAATCTGAAAAGTATTACAGAAAAAGATGGATTAAGGCATGAATCACAATGGAGCAGTAGAAAAATGTTATTTGAAGTGAATCAAGATGACGTATTGTGGACAAACGTCTGGATGAATAAGAAGAGTAATCCCCCCCCCCCCCCCACCCCACCCAGAAGAGGCAATGTTGCCGCACAAGAGGACACAATGTTTAATTTCCTGACGCGTAGTTGTGCTGATGAGCGATGTTCCGGGCAAAAGCAAAAGAATCAATAACGCATATCTGATTTCGGAGTGAATGCTTTGGAAGCCGACGTAACTAGATGAAGCCTGCTGTCTTTTTCCCTGCCGAACACGTCGATTCAGCAATTTTACAGGGAAAAATGTAGTACACTAAATAAACATGTGATGACTAGGACTGATAGTGTGTTGATGTCGTCTGAACGGAAAAATACCACTATACTTAATTAAAGAGCAAGCTAGGCGACTTGCTTTTGCTATGACGGCAGCGTGAAGGGAGGACAAAAGTCACATTATTGCCGCAAGGGCGATAGCAACAGATTGGAATGTCACACGAAGAACGGCAAGCAGATCGAAACGTGGAGCGCGCTGCTCAAGTATAAAGGACGCACGAAGAAAACACACAGGGCGAGCGCGAACAAACAGCGTTCACAGCTCGACACTTAAAGCGTGCTGCTCAAGCACAAAGAACGACCCACGAAACGTACGCACACGTATACACAGAACGAGAGAGAACAACTGTCAAAGTTGTTACTTCACTGTGTTTGAACATCGCGCTTCATTCGCAAACGGGACCGCTGCAGCGAGCGAGGTGACATCCGTGCACTCTTCAACGCAAGGTTTCCTGTGAAAGCACAAGGCGTACACCCCCCCCCCCCCCACCTCCCACGAGTAAGCGCGTGCGCACGGGCGACGACGCCCTGTTGGGGGAAGTGCAAGTAGTAGACGAGAGCGTGCATCGCAAAGAGCGCAGTGCCAACCTATTGAGATACAGTTCTTTATCTCAAGCGTGTCCTGCGCGCCATCTCGCCGGTAATGCAAAGAACACGCTGAAAAGCTTTGGGATCGGCGCACCACCAGCGCTAAATGGTGTATATAAATAGCTCGCCGTTAGAATGCTGCAAGATGTACGCATTCGTGGCCGAGCGGTTTAATGCCACGCGCTGCGGAGCGGGAGGTCGCGCGTTCGATTCCGAGCTTCAGGAAATGTTCTGTGAAATATTTTTCTTCTGGGTTTTCTATATATTAGATACATATAAATATACGGGAGATGACGGCAACGTGGACGGCAAAATCCAGCCGAGAGTGTCCATATAATTGCTATCGCAATAAAAGGGAATGGACACACACGGGCGCTGACTGAAAATTGATTTTATTTATTTTACACATGAAGTCACCAGCACATGCACAAAAAAAAGAATTACACAGAGCGTACATGTCGTGAAAAGATGTCGTTTGATTAGGCCAATCAGAAATTGTATTTCTGTATCATGTAAAGGGATAGAAGTCATTGCTTCGCATGCATGTGGCAAGCTTACACAATCTCGCGATTTATTTGGTTATTACTTTTATACGTTACCTCTATTTCATGAAGCATTTTTTTCGCAATTACATGTTTTGAATGCACAGCAGGGTTTGCGCTAGCGGAGTTCTTGACAGCAGTGTGGTTGTCTCTTAGACGGTCGTTATTGGAGCGCTCCGCCTGCCCTAAGTGTTTTGTACGACATTACAGTAGAATGACATAAACTACTCTTATTCAGCATGCACAAACTGCTTGATGTGCTTTTTATAGTACATGTAGCCTTGGACGCCAGTCCAGGTTACGCGTTCACCGTGCTTAACGAGTTAATTTGGGCACAAAGCACTCCCGCGCCACAACGCTTAGATGTCTTCTTTTACCGTGCCCAATCCGTTGAACGAAAGGGACCGGAAACCTTGCTTCTTCTACTTAAATATGCGGATCGAGTAGTGCTCCTTTCTGAACCTTCTATACCAGCTCTTCTGATACTGAGACAACCGTGGTTTTCGAAAAACCAGCCTTCTCTAAATGGTGACGCTCCTGAGAAAAGCTGAAATAGTCTAAGCGGTGGCAAGACTTCGTGATAGCAAATCCTAAACAAGTTGTAGCTATGCCTATTTTCACTAGCTTCGATGTACCTACGCGTATTTTAGCCTTACTTATTCTCGGATAATACTGCGAGCAAATGCGATGGGCGGTGAAAGTTAATTGAAAATCCAAAAATGGAATTTGTTTTCTTCGTCGGTATCTCATGGGTGAGGCTAACTCCCATTCCAAAGCAGCAAAAATATCACTAACCTTCACGGGAAGTAGTTGCGAACGGATAAAGAGGAAGTAATCCTCGACGAACATGCAGCACTTAACCAGGTGCCGCTGCCAAAAGTGCTATCGAGGGTCCGGCTGACACGGCCATGAAAAATCTCAATAATTGAGGCAACATGCGCACTCCCTGCTTCGCAACCATGACGTTCCCATCCCAAACAATAAACGTAGAACGCAACTAAAACACCGACAACTCGAGAAAACTTGAAACAGGAATTCCACCAAAACTCGTGAGCTTTAACAAACTGTCACTTGTGTGAGGAATGCTTAGCGCAGCCAATGTATTAACCCTTTGATGGTTTTCGCCGTACATGTACGGCAGCACCTAACAGTGCCCAAATGGTTTTCACCGTACATGTACGGCACGGCCTTTATCTTTAAAACGCGCGCTTGTTTCGATCATTTCTCTCTCTTGGCGTGTGCTGCCACACTTCAGAAACACGTGGAATTTTTTTCATGCGCCGATGTTTCTCCGATGTTTTTTTGTTTTGCTTCGAAAAGCGGCGCTCCGGCAACCGCTTGCGCACCCGAGCGCGTTCGCGGTCCGGTTGGTTTAAAACGCGCGCCTTTTTCTATCATTTTCTCTTGCTTGGAATGTGCTGCCATGCTTCGAAAAACTGTGAAATTTTTTTCTTGTGCCGGTGTCTCTCCATTGTTGCTTTTTTTATGCTTCGCAAAACGGCACCGGCTGTCGCTTGCGCATCTGAGCGCGCCCGCGATGCGGCTGGTTTAAAATGCGCGCCGTTTTCGATCACTTCTCTTGCTTGACATGTGCTGCCACGCTTCGGAACACGTGGAATTTTTTTCACGTGCCGATGTCACTCTGTTGCTTTTTTGCTTTCCAAGGCGGCGCGGCGGCTTTCGCTTGGACACCCGAACGCGCGCATGAGGTGCAGCTGGTTTCGGTTTCGTCCTTCGTTGGTTATCGCTTCACGTGCCCGCAAAGCTGATGGCTGTTTGGTTTCTAATCTCTCAAGGGGTGAGCGCTTGTGACTCTCTCGTTTATGGCTCTTCGGGGCGCGATTATATCTGTTTCGGGAGGCGCTAAATTATACAAACGACGCCGCCGTGGTTGAGTTTCCTGTTTCGGGAACTCGGAAAAACTAACTCCGTCTCGTTGGCGATAAGACGAAGGATTATTATAGCTTTTTCACTCGTTTTGTTTTCCGGACGGGCGCACAACCCCACAGTTTTTTTCCGTGCGCTCAGTCACGCTGTTCGCCGCTACGGAAGTGCTCGCCGGTTGCTCTGGTGCTGGGGAGTCGAGCGGCGATTCTTCCGATGTGGACTATTCCCCAAGTGCCGAATCTGATTCATTGGATGTCATTTCGTCAGGCGAGGATTTATTTACGAGTTCAGGCTCGGACGATGATGAAGAAGCGACATCTTGAAAGCGTGCGCGGTGAGACGATCCGGATCGGATCAAAGGTGACTTTTCCCCTAGTGTTTAGTGTTAGAGGAAAAGCATTTTTTACCGGAAAAGTACTCTGGTGCGCTTATTTTTGTATGTCTGTGAGCTATGTCTATTATAATGCATAATTTTTATTTATAAGAAATCGTAAAAGTGCTTTTGTTCAGGATTTTGCTTGATGTTACTATGAATAAACCATGTGTATGTAACAACACAAAATGATTTTTTGTCACTTTCCGGTCACGAAAAAAAATTTTTGGACAATTTTTTTCTGAAATAGAATGGTCTGAAGAATTTATTTCAGCAATAAAAAAGATTACACATTTTTAGCACGCATTTCGCGAAAAAATTCGACCCTGAAAGGGTTAAAACTTGTGGCAGCCGCGAGATCACCGTGCAGCAGATGACGCGAGAACGACTGACAACGAAGGACTACCTTCTGTTCAGACGACCTTGTTATTGCAATGGCGTAGGGTAAGAGAGAAAGAGGACTAGCTGACCTCTCGTGCCTCCAATTGTCATGACTGAGCCCACACACTTTTTTCTGCCAGCCAAATATTAATGTAATAGCGTTACAGAGCTCCTTTCTAGAAAATTCTGGTGTCGGTGCCGGCGGGGGCGTCCACTCACAATAACAATAATGCAATGCTATGTACTTTCCCATGCCTTAATTCGCGTTAATCCACCTTCGCTATACTAATCCCAACGTTAATCCAGTCTAATCCACCTTAAGCCACTTTGATCCACATACGATAACAATTATGCAATGCTACATACATTCCATACCTTAATCCATCGTCGCTATGCTAGTCTGAACATTAATCCACATTAATCCACCTTAAGCCACGTTAATCCACTTATGATAACAAATATGCAATCCTACATACTATTCCATACCTTAATCCTCCTTAATCCACCTTCGCTATACTAATCCGAACGTTAATCCAACTTTAATCCACCTTAAGCCACTTTGATCCACATACGATAACAATTATGCAATGCTACCTACTTTCCATACCTTACTCCGCCTTAATCCATCGTCGCTATACTAATCTAAGCCTTAATCCATCTTTGCTATACTAATCCGAACACTAATCCAACTTTAACTCCACCTTATGCCACTTTGATCCACATACGATAACAATTATGCAATGCTACCTACTTTCCATACCTTAATCCGCCTTAATCCATCGTCGCTATACAATCGGAACCTTAATCCACATTAATCCACCTTAAGTCACTTTACTCCACTTACGATAACAAATATGCAATCCGACATACTTTTACATACCTTAATCCACCTTAATCCATCTTCGCTATACTAATCCGAACGTTAATCCACTCTAGGCCACATTAAGCCACTTTGATCCACATACGATAACAATTATGCAATGATATATACTTTCCATACCTTAATCCTCCTTAATCCATCTTCGCTATACTAATCCGAACGTTAATCCAACCTTAATCCACCTTAAGCCACTTTGATCCACATACGATAAGAATTATGCAACGCTACCTACTTTCCATACCCTAATCCGCCTTAGTCCATCGTCTCTACACTAATCTGAACCTTAATCCACCTTAATCCATCTTCGATATACTAATCCGAACGTTAATCCAACTTTAATCCAGATTAAGCCACTTTGATCCACATACGATAACAATTATGCAATGCTACCTACTTTCCATACCTTAATCCGCCTTAATCCATCGTCGCTATACTAATCTGAACTATAATCCACATTAATCCACTTTAAGTCACTTTACTCCACTTACGATAACAAATATGCAATCCGACATACTTTTCCATACCTTAATCCACCTTAATCCATCTTCGATATACTAATCCGAACGTTAATTCAGTCTAATCCACCTTAAGCCACTTTGATCCACATATGATAACAATTATGCAATGCTATATACTTTCGATACCTTAATCCACCTTAATCTATCGTCGCTATGCTAGTCTGAACATTAATCCACATTAATCCACCTTAAGCTACGTTAATCCACTTACATACTTTTCTATACCTTAATCCATCTTCGCTATACTAATCCGAACATTAATCCACACGTTAATCCACACTTTAAAAACGACACATCCCTGCTGTTGCAATACCAAGGCGAGCCCTTTTCGATTATTTTACATTTCCACCTTCGCGCATTTCAGTTGTTTGCCTTCTCTGGGACGATACTGAACCACATGCTCCTGGAGTGTGGCTTCACCACATGCTCTCACGAGACATCGCTGTAACTCACAAACGAACTAACGAACAAGTTTCGTTGCTGCGCATGTTATTCAAGGACAGCCCTCTAAATTCGATGTTACTTGAAACTTCTTGAAACTCGGCTAATATGTTGAGATATAATTTTTTTAAAACGCCACCCATTCAGTTAAGGTGGTGTACTGCAGTGAAGCTCCAGCAAATGCTGAAGGGGCAATGTCCAGAATTTCTGGGTATGGTGGCTGCAGTGTGCAAACAAAAAGCGGTTGTTGGCGGACTGCGCGGCTGCTTAGGTCTAACTGCTTAAAGCTTTGCAATTAATAATTTATTAGCATAAACAGTAGCGTGAACAAAAGTTACGCTCTTGGTCTTTGGGGATAACATAAAATTTTTGATGCACTCAAGAGAATTCGCACTTATCGGTGGTGCTTTCGCCACATATGCAACCGAAGTCCCTGTTGGAGGACAACCATTTTTACCGTTTGAAATTGAATTTTTTTGTCGGAATGTTGTTTTTGTTTTTTTTTTCCACTGGTGGAAACAGAGGAAATAAGATATTGAAATCTGCATATCTCCTTCCTGCCTAGATATTTGTTCCTTAGAAAAGATATTTGTTCGGTAGTGAAAAGTGACGCGTCTAAGATCAACGTCATGTGGACGCCCCTAGACTGCACAAACGGGGCGCTGTCTAAGGCCCGAATTCAAAAGACAACCTTATTCTTATCTTTTGTTTTCCTTAAGTTTTCTGTAAACTTCATGCACGTTATAAAGAAACAAAAATGGTAACAGGCTAAAAGATAACTGCTTGATGTATAAACTAAAAGAATGCTTTGCTGGATGATTTGGTGCATTGTCTTAAAAAAAAAAAGCAGAGTGCAAAAAAAAAAAACACAACAAAAACATAAAAAAGACAGGAGAAAAGGGACACGAAGACACGGGCGCTTACTACAGACTGATTTATTACGACAAAACTTTAGCGAATTATACAGTCAATACGTCGCAAGGGTGAGCACCCGCTTTGGTATGTAGAACCTCATCACGTACACACGCAAAAAAAAAAAAAAAGAAAAAAACGAACTAGCAACGCAGTGCACCGAACTATCAAATTGATATTCCAGTGACTAAGACCCACTTTGGGTCTAGAGCAGCGGTCGATGGTAGATGGTGCGTACAGGCTGTTCTGCACACACTCGTGCGGCGTGTAAACTTTTGCGGCTGACTGTACTCAGGGCGAGACAGCTATATGCGTTTGAGTGTGAATTCAAGTTGTGTTGGTTTCTTTTCTTTTTTTCTTTATCATTTGCTTCCAAGCGGCCGCTGCCGAAAGAACGACTCGCCAGATAAAAAGGGGAAAAAAAAAGGTTTTTGAGCTCCACTAACGTGAAATCTTGGGAGGGGCGAAGCACGCAGTGTGCGCCGGTGTTTGCCAGAGCAAAATCGTAAATCTTTGCTGTTTTACTCGCCCCCCGGTCCACTAACGCACCATCAGTTTGCAGGTATGTTTCAAGAAGTAGCGTTTCAAATAGGTCACTTTACCGCGGAGATGCACGTTTGTGTCTCCAGTTCTAGATCAACAAAAGAAAGCAAGAAGGGGAAGATAGAAGCATGCGACGAGAAATTCGTAAACAGGGCTCCAGCACACACCCCCTGGTTTTAGATAAGAAACTTGAGCACCTTGGGAAGTTTCGACGTGAATTCTGACACTGCTGCTAAGAGAAACATAATGTTTAAGGCAGTAACGACGAACCTTTAACTCATAATATGCATAGCATGGACCGGTGGCGAGTAGGGGGATTAACCCAATTTTCGTGGTGCATAACACTTTACGATGGACCGTGGCGACGATATGACACGCCGACAAGCTGAGACCCTGAGGTGCTTCACCCCTAAAACGTTTCTTAATCGCTTCGTTCCCAAGGGCTGAACGCATTCGGCCCAAGGAGCTAAACATAAAAAGGAAAGGAACTGTCCATCGACCCTTTGAAATATTTGTGCGCGTCCTTCCTATTATCGAAGGGGAAATGAAATCCGCGGTGCCACCCTAATCGCTCTCCGTAATCGATTTCTTTTTTCTATTTCTGCGTTGTAATTTTTACGAAGCCCGCCTAAAAGCCTATCTCGGTTAGTGTGCGGGCCTTTCTGGAAACTGTACAAACCGAAAAACGTACGACAATATTCAATTCAATTACAGCATTGAAGTGCAATTTCCCGGACTATCTGCAGTTTAAACGAATTTGCGACTAATCTCCGATAACGCAGTGGTGCAGTTGAAAACTTCATGCATATAGTTTTTTTTTTTCTATGAACTTTTCCAAAGCGCTCAGACATATTTAATCATTACCAGCGGAACCATCAACAAAGTGAAGAGCGGCGTAGGTTCGCGTTTTGCCCGACAGACGCGTAGTGGGCCCTTCGCGGATTCGCAAAAGGAACAATTATGGCGTAGTGGGCGGAATACTAGAGGCCCGTCTACTTAGATTTAGGTGCACTTCAGAGAACCCCGGGTCGTTGAAATTGCCGGAGCCCTCCACTACGACGTCACTCATAATCGCATGATGGTTTTGGGACGTAAAACCTCAACAATTATTATTACCATATGGTAACCATCCTGTTCTGTGTGTGTATGCTACGTGTGTGCATGTAACTTAGACGAAGTGCTACATATTCCACAATCTCTCCACAAGAAGCAAGTTATAATAGAACAAAATAGATGAAGACATTTAACACATCGTTTGCTAATTAATAAAATCAGCAGGGAACCACCAATGAGTGCAAGGAATTGAGTGTGGAACCTGCACCTGGTAGTCATCACTAGATTTTAGGCACATGCCTATTTTGTTCCTTGCGTTCCTATTGCACCACTTCGATATATTTGAATTATGGGTTAAGGAGGGTTTTTACAGTATTGTTGTGGTGCCTACAAATGGCTAATTTTGGCATTTGCGCCTAAACGCCTGTGAGCGCCTATAAATGGCTATTTTCAAAGTAGGCGTCTATATGACCACTTTTTAACCTCAAATTTCGCTTTCGGGTGCACATTTAACCATCAGCGAATGCGAAACCTTCAGGGTAAAGGAGAGTGAAGATCAAGATAAAGAAAACGTGATGTGCGCACAGCTTTTGTGTTGCTTGTAAATTACTTCATAAAGGGGCTTGTCCGCCGCGGTGGTATAGCGGTTAGGGTGCTCGGCTGCTGACCCGAAGGTCGCGGGTTCGATCCCGGCCGCGGCGGTCGCATTTCGATGGAGGCGAAATGGCAGAGGCCCGTGTATTGTGCGATGTCAGTGCACGTTAAAGAACACCAGATGGTCGAAATTTCCGGAGCCCTCCACTACGGCGTCTCTCATAATCATATGGTGGTTTTGGGACGTTAAACCCCAGATATTATTATAATTGTTATTATTCATAAAGGGGCTCTCCAACACTACTCACACGCCCATTTTTTACTCGCGGGTTGCGTATATGGTGAAAGATGGAAACGTTTATGCCGCATGACCGGCAGTGATAGGGACACACAGTCCGAAGTTGTTCAGCCTAGAAAATTCAAAACACAAGAAATATAAATATATTGAAAGTACAGCAAACAAACATTCCTTGAACTCGAAGGGGGATACCCGACCGTAGTCAGTTGCTCGAAATAACAATAAACGGCTGCTGATCCTAAATTAGCGGGTTCGAACCCGGCTGCGGCGGTCACATTGCCCCCCGGCACCCTTCCGGCGTCATCCCTGACTTCCGCCTCTCGATTCCTTTCGCTTACTTTTCTTGCGTATCTTTATTTAGAATTCTCGGGAGATAAAACATGAATTTGAAACATCCGACTCTAAATAAAGCAACAATGCCCAGTGACAACGTCTCGCTTACCAAGAAAACGAAGGAAGCATTTCCTTGCCTCAAAGTAAAAACTCTTTTTTTTTTCACAGGAACAGAAGACGATGGACTTTCTCTAGTTTATCGTTCTCATTTTGTTGGTCCAAGAACAATAAATCTAATGACGGGAGCAGCGATGCCATCTCGTGTTTCCACGAAATGGGAAAAAGTATTACTTCGAACAGTGACACACCTGCTTAATGTTCTTTGATAGCCAAGAAGGATACAGTATAGCGTCCGACGCACTATATCGTGAACCCGAGAAAGAGCTCGAAACGTGGACGGTAGAGCGCTGCTACAAAAAAAGGATACTTTCTTTTCCAAATTATCGGCGACGTTTGTTGGCTGCAAAGTGACACCGAGGCTGACAACATAAACAGTGTGCGAAGGCAACTGCCGTAGAAGGTTTGTCGTAGCCAAAATAACGGGTTCTGCGTAGAGGTATTTCGCTGGAATAGAAGTTCATGAGTGTGGGAAAGAATTTTCGGCAGGGCATCAGATACTTTTCTTTCTGGCGGGTCTTATTTGCTGCGCAAGAAATATGAGGCAGTCCAGAGCCTCGATAGGGCGCGGACGAAGGAATGGCGCCAATTGAGCGGGTCAGGTTAACAATTTGTCCCACTGCAGACACTCGGCGACAACTTGAGACAGTTAAAAAAGTGAACCCGACACTGTACACTCTAAGAAAAAAAGGGTGTACTTTGAGAACCTTTCTGGCGCACAACAGTGCCCGTCATCTAACTAGCTCGCACTATACCTTCCAAGAACTGTGTGCTCGCTACTTTTTCGTCATACTCTAAGAAAACATCGAGTGTTTTGGGAGTATTTCTGTCACACATATATGGTCGTCATCTTCACACTAAGAAAACAGAGTATGTGTGACTCCTTTCGAGTATAGTCTTGACTTGCCACGTATATGACTATTTAAAGAGGTACGTCAAACCTCTTTGAGGGTAACTCGACTCTCACAAGAGAGTATAGTGACCCCCCAAAGAGAGTTGACATGACTCTTTACAGAGGGTCACATACGTGGCAAGTCCGATTAATGTTGCGCAGCACAAAGACACCCCAAATACACCCTTTTCTCCTTTTAGTGTTCGCTACACAAGGCTCATCACACAGAAGGCCGACCTATCTGCCTTCAAATAAGTTCTCGCTCACTCTCTCTCATCCCACAGAAGAAAAAAAAACTAACTTGCGAGCGAGTTGTACCTGTAAGACTCCTCTTTGTGATGCTTTAAAGAACCTATGAAATGATTTTTTTATATGTGTATGCTGTTCGACCGGAACAAAGACAGATAGTCCGGGCCAGAATTCAAGCGAAGATAGATAGAAAAACGTTTATTGAAGGAAAAAAAAAAGGGTTTGAGAAACAGGTGGGTGGGGCCCCCTAGTCCAGGGCTCCACTGGCCTCAGCAGCCCGCCGCGCCTGGTCCAGAAGCGCCACTTGGGCGTCCTGTTCCTCGCTGGCGAGCAAGGTCTCCCACTGCTCCATCTTAAATTTGTGCGCCGGAATCAGAGGCGTGTTAGCTTTCTGGTGGCCGTAATTTACACTCCCACGTAATGTGGGCAAGAGTTGGCTGTCCTCCACACCACGGGCAAGAACCGGCGTATGCGGTTGGGTGGATGGCATGTTTTAAGCGCAGGTGCGGATATGTATTTGTCTGCAGGCGGCGCCACTCATGCGCTTCTTTTACACTTAGCCGAGAGTGGGGCGGGGAGAATCGCCGTCGTTGTCGATGCTGGTGTTCTAAGATATCCCTAGGGGTGTGGGGAGCCTGGGGTAGCAGACGGGTATCTGGACGAGGGACAGTCGCTCGGTGAGTAATAGCTCGAGCTGCACTGTCCGCTCTATCATTACCCGTTTCTGCTATATGTCCGGGGCACCATATAATGCAATGTTCCTGCTCGAGTGTTGCAC
The DNA here is from genome assembly GCA_030522465.1 of Rhipicephalus appendiculatus. Taxonomy (NCBI): domain Eukaryota; kingdom Metazoa; phylum Arthropoda; class Arachnida; order Ixodida; family Ixodidae; genus Rhipicephalus; species Rhipicephalus appendiculatus. Next base: position 701,123 of record JALIZH010001277.1, read on the forward strand.
CTAAGAGGCGGGCGACGCACGCAGGTACCCAGGCCGTTCATGAAATAGCGACATGCTATTTGAGAGTCCGTGAGGATATATGAACGCTGCCTCATAACTTCTTTGGTTTTGATGGCCAGTGCTACCGCAAGGGCTTCCGCCGTGTTCGCCGAGCTCGTCTTGGCTGAAGCGCAGGTGAATAAACCCGGGCTGTGTGCCGAGCCAACAGCTGCCAGCGAAAAGCCATGCATGCCGCAGCGGGCTGCGTCCGCTATTTGTATCAAGGGCACTACGGCGAATTAAAAATAGCCCTTTTAACGCGATAGCGTTAAAGATTTCGTTTCGCAGAAATTCCGGCGTCGGCGTCGGCGTCGGTGTCGGCGTCGGCGTCGTTGGTTGTGAGCGAAAAATCATCATCTTGTCCGTGACCGAAAAATCGAGAAAGATGCAAATAAAATAAATAATAAAGATTTTCGGGTCCGAGTGAGGATCGAACCCGGGCTGTCTCTGCGTGGCAAGCAGGTGTTCTACCGCACAGCCATGCCTCTTTTTTTTTTTTCTTTCATGGTATCTATTACAAATGTGCGTAATATACATCCCAGCGAAAAAAAATGCTCAAGGGCGCCTCTATACAAGCGTACATCAGGTTTTGCACAGAACGAAGTTTCAAATAGCAAAGTTTCAAATAGCAATGTCTTCAAAAAGGGAATCAGAGCAGTGCCTTTCATGAAAAAGTGGAAACCAGTCCGGCTGGAACTCTAGCTGCTGATAAAAGTCTTTTAGCTGTAGAGCCATTTGTATAAAATGCAACCATGATGATACAATCGGTTCCGCGTGTCTGTCTAACATGCGAGTTTTCCATAAACTGTGCATTCCCATTAGTAGGAGCATGTCAACAGGCATAGAATTGCTTTTGGGTGGCACGAGATAACGTATACTATGAGAATTTAAATTAATTTGTTTTTTAAAAGCCCTTTGGAGGACGTCCCAAAAAAGGATGGCGTCTTTACAGCTGATAAAACAATGTTCTATAGTTTCTGGAACCTCGAAGAGGCGACAATTAATTGAAGATACAAAAATGCCTTTGCTGCTGCTTGGAAATACTGTGAAAATAACTTCCTCTGCTTGGAAATGCAGTGAAAATAACTTCCATGCATGCTTCGTAAACGCAAGCGTCCTTTATATATGCGTCGCAATATAACATGTAATATCCCAGGAATATTGCGTGGTACAAGCGTACATTGCCATCGGGCGTCAGAATATGTGACGATCATAACGATTCCATAGTTTAAAGCCAGCAACCCATTACAAACGGCACACACCTTACTGCGCGTATTCCCTTAACACCACGTAGTGGGTGCATAGCAAGTTCGAAAACATTTCCCACATTTGCAGCGCATAATTTCTCCTGGTTTAAAGCATACTACCCATCACATAGTATGCACTAAGTGATTGAAGTACGCACTAGGGACGGGATATCGCTATCGCGTTCAACTCTTAAAGGCGAAGCTTAAGGGTCCATAGTCATGCTTTTTCTCAACTTCTTCACTGAGCGGTCGAGGCAGAGCTTCGACCGCTCAGAGCTTTTTGTCTTGTTTGCGGGCGCTGCGATTTCAACCTGCATGTAATCGCTTTAACATACTGCATAACCTATACAAGTTTACTTCAAGTGGTATGACTTGACAACAGAAAGAATATTACTGGCGCCGTTCCTCGTGCATTTTGCTCATCAGTGCACGACAGCGTAATCATATGTAGAAGCCCTTTATTTTTTTAGCCGCACGTCTGCTACGTCGCTATATTATGTAAACGCCGGCTATTGAGACGAAAGCCTCAGATACCTCATCAAACGCGAGAAGTGACTTAGCTGTCAGCGGCAACAGGGTGACGAAAAAAATTGTCATGACATCACATGATTACATCATTACATGACATCGTCGCTTTGTCAAATGGGGGCTGGTCCCGGATCATTGCGAAAATCATGTGAGCTGCAGAAAGCTTCTGATGCCTTGGTCCTTGTCCGTTTCGTGTTCCTGTGTCATTTTGTCTCGTTTCATCTATGCAGCGCATCGTTTCACTTCACAATGCCATACCAACTAGCCCCAGTGGAAGCACTTCTGCAAGAAGGACACTGCCTCTTCCAATGACTTCTAATTTGACCTATCTTGCGTGAGCTGATTCCATTGCGTCCATGCAAACATATTAATTTCATTCCTCCGTCTAACTCTGTGTTGTCTTCGCCTTCTTTTTCTTTTCAAGGGCAAAACTCGAATTTATTGACGATAAAAAAAATACAACATAGACATATAATTACACATTCGGAGGTCCCGAAGTATAAACTGTCGGGGGGACCTCCTAACAAGAAATAAATGGGGGGTTACAAGAATATGGGCAAACAGTGAGTCACATATTTTATACAAATTGTAGTGCGTCAGTAATAAAAGGGAAGACAAATCATAAATAAAAGAAATCGTGATGATAATCACAAATGATAAAATTTCCGCTACATCATCTCCTTCGCTCTAACTACAATTAAGTTCATTTTGGAAAAAGAGAGTCCCGAAGAGAACCGACTCAAAGTTGAGCTAGTGGACAGAGATTCATCGAGGCAGAAAGCAAGGTGCGCAAACGCGTGCGCAGCAAGTAACGTTTTACAGCAAGGGGTTTGCGTTGGCAAACTTTCTTTCGCGAAGAGGTTTAGAAGAATCCAGCGATAGCGCCCGACCGCATTCTCATCAGCAGTGAACGTCCTCTCTCCCTCGAAACGGAGTCAGTCGAGCTTGTTTTGGTTTCTGCGGAAAGATTCAGAACCCGTCTAGCGAGATTAAGACGTTGCTCGCTTAATTTAAGGCAGCATCGTGGAGAGCTCGTCGTTCTCGTCGTTCGACTCGTGGCGTCGTCGACTTGACGGCGGCACGCCGCAAGCGACAGCTGCTCTGTCGTGCGTAGAGAAACGAGCGCACGGTCTTCGAGATGCACGGTCTTCAGATACTGTAACTCAAAGTACGGGCTGTGTTTGTCAGTTGTTAACTCGTGTACAGCGCAAAGGAGAAAGGACAAAGAACGACAAAGACGAGCACTCATTTTTGTTCGTTCCTTCTGTCCTTTCGTCATTGTCTACGCTGAACGCAAGTTTTCAACAGAATATGAACTAGTCCGTTACTCAAACCCTGCTTCTGTGTTTCTTCGCTTCACGTAGTCAAGTTGGAAGGACACGGATCGACAGAACACTTCGAGGCAACAGTTTACCTCCACAGACAACCGAAGACTTCATCAAGCTATTTACACTGCAGACAGCGCGGGGACTTGCAAACTGTCTCCTGATGGCCACATTCTAAATGCAATGCGAAAACTAATTTGCCGCTGGCAGGGGCCGAACCTGCGACAGGTTCGGCCCCACCAGCGGCACGTTATCTTTTCGTCCACTTTTCTTTCTTCACATTTACATTACAATTATTTCTAATACCATCTCCTATACTTTCCTTGCCCTCATTGTCGGTTATTTCTCATTAATAAGTAACGAATGCATCATTGCTACAACTGTCGATAGCCACATCTTCAAACATAGTTGACATTGCCCCAACAGAAAGGTGCGCTCAGAATTCGCATTAGGCAATATCGTAATCATCGGAACATTTTTTTTGTTTTTGGTGAGCGTGCGCGTGCGTGTGTGTGCGCGTGTGTGCGTGTGCGTGCATGCGTGCGTGCATGTGTGTGTGTGTGTGCGTGTGTGTGCGCGTGCGTGCGTGCGTGCGTGTGTGTGTGTGTGTGTGTGTGTGCGTGTGCGTGTGCGTGTGTGTGTGTGTGTGTGTGTGTGTGTGTGTGTGTGTGTGTGTGTGTGTGTGTGTGTGTGTGTGTGTGTGTGTGTGTGTGTGTGTGTGTGTTGACTGGTGCTTGTAAACTCTGTTGATTTGATGCGAGTGACAAAACGCACTTTTCCAGTGACTGTTGTGCATTCACCTTGAGAAACTCTTTTGTAAAGCTGGGATATTTCTGGTGTGTAAACAATTAGGGTAAGGTGGGGGCAAAATGAGACAAAAATTTGAAAATGGTGAATATTTATTTTCATTTCACTCTTTACCCTTAAACGACAATGCAGAAACTTTCCTTTGGGCACAAGGTATGTGCTACATAAATATGACCATGTTGCCACTGTTCAAAAGTTTATTTTAAAAAGAAATAAAAAATGCACCAGATGTCTCATTTTGCCCCAACCTGCGGGGCAAAACGAGACAGTGTGGAAAAAATTTAACCCTTCAGTTTTTTTGCAGTAGAAGCACTTAAAATTAAACTCCGTGGGCCCTCACGCAGCCTTCATGACCCCAGTCCTTGCACTCCACGTATTGAATCTAGACAGAATCCGGTGCGGTTTTGCTCCAAAACTCCTTGCAGATCAAACACCACCAGCTTTCTTTGTGCTATTGTTGTATTTTGTTGAAAGCTTGCACTTCATTGGATTATTCAACGATTGGACGCTAGATATAATCCGACGCATCTTCTTCGCCTCCTTTTGCCGTTTTGGTGCAGAACTGCACGGGCGTTTCGTGGCTTTCAGCTTCGTCAGCCAGGCTTCGTGAGGCGATGAGTTTAAAACTGTGCTAGATCCGAATTTTCTAGCACAAATTTGGTATTGAAGGAAAAGTCGATGGCGAGACGTGTTTGTGAACGGCTTGGAGATTCTTCCAAATTTGCGTTCGCCTCGTGAGAGCATCCTTGGGAACGCGGAAAAATGTCGATGCAGCACGAATGGAGTGGGTGTCCTGAACAGTAGTCAGTGCTTTTTCTCGTCGTTTTCCTCCCAGGAAGCTTTATATGATATTCTCTTGTGCGTCCGAACCTTCCTAAACAATAAAATATAATATATAATGAGTGTAAGTAAACGGTTCACTTAATGAGACACTCTCTAAGGAAATTCAATGCCTTTTTGTCGCGTTTTACCCCCCCCTCACATGCCCAAATTCAAAAAAATTTCCGCTTTGGCCCCGCGCACCAACTGAACTGAAATGTTGGTGGTATGTAGCTAGTAGTATATAGTAACAATATAAATACTTACGTTGTTGTACTGACGCCAGAGTAGCTTCATGCACGGATCCGAAACTTTGGCCTAGAAGAATTTCGCCCCTTTTTGACGGGTCACGAACACATTGACACCAGCCGCGTAATTTCTCCCACGCGAACGCTGTGAGCAATCATCAACTTTTACACATAAAAAGGTGGACAACTACCAGCACCTCTCGCTGAAATATAGAAACAAAGAAAAGTGCTCTATTAGCTATAGAGGTCGGCAAAGCCATCATGTCGCGTTTTGCCCCGTGTCTCATTTTGCCCCGCCTTACCCTATGGTGCGTGGAAATTCCTAATAGTAATAACTGTTGGGGTTTCACCTACCAGAACCACGATATGATTATGAGGGACGCCGTAATGAAGGGCTTCAACTATTTTGATCATCCAACGAGGCATTTATTTTTTAGTCATTGAGGAACAAGACGATATTGCGTGAAGAAATTCCCCATATCTGCCCTGCGGTGCCTTTCCGTTTTCCTGCAGATATTAGTTTTAGAACTAGGAAGGCGACGCAAGAAAAAAAAACAAACGTGAGTAACAGGATAGAGAGAAACAGTAGTTCAGTTCAGCGGTGCTTCACCGGTAAATAAAGAGTCCGGCTGGCAGAAAAAAAATAAAATAAAATAAACGAAAATCACCGGACTCAGTTTTGAGGGGCTTAAAGCAAAGGCCACTTTTTTAGCGTCCATCGGAAGAATCGCGTTACTTCCGTTTACTTTATTATCTTCCTTACTACATTACTTATTTTACTTCTGTTTACTTTACTTCTGTTTACCTCACGTCTATTCACCGGTTTATCCTTTTCGCTTCCAGTGAACGGGAGAAGCCGGTAAATAGACGGGCCTGGCAGAGATGTCCAGGGAATTAAGGGCGTCAAAAACACATGAACGCTGAGAAATAAAAACACAATGCAGGCAGATGGGCTTGAAAGTATTGTTCTGCGTCCCGCACTTACTCTGTGTTTTTATCACAGTAGAAGTATAGTAGGTCGAACTATCTTTCTTAGATATTTATATTTAAGCGAGGCTTCTATGAGTTGGACTTCGGTGGCGGTGGTATAATTCCGCGAAAACCCGGCGCCGGTAAGTGTGCAGGAATGCAGGTGTACGCAAAGTGCGGCACTCGAAGGTGCGCCGTTCAAGGTGTATGCGCCGTTTTATTATGTATGCACCGTTTTATTAACGCGATAGCGTTAAAGAGCTCGTTTCGCAGAAATTCCGGCGTCGGCGTCGGTATCGTTGGTTGTGAGCGAAAAATCATCATCTTGTCCGTGACCGAAAAATCATCATCTTGTCCGTGACCGAAAAAACGAGAAAGATGCAAATAAAATAAATAATAAAAATTTTCGGGTCCGAGTGAGGATCGAACCCGGGTCGTCTGCGTGGCAAGCAGGTGTTCTACCACACAGCCATGCCTCTGCTTGGAAATACTGTGAAAATAACTTCCTCTGCTTCGAAATGCAGTCAAAATAACTTGCATGCTTCGCAAACGCAAGCGTTCTTTATATAGGCGTCGCAATATAACATGTAATATCCCAGGAATATTGCGTGGTACAAGCGTACATTGCCATCGGGCGTCAGAATATGTGACTATCATAACGATTCCATAGTTTAAAGCCAGCCACCCATTACAAACGGCACACACCTTACTGCGCGTATTCCACCACGTAGTGGGTGCATAGCAAGTTCGAAAACATTTCCCACATTTGCCGCGCATAATTTCTCCTGGTTTAAAGCATACTACAAATTACATAGTATGCACTAAGTGATTGAAGTACGCAGTAGGGACGGGATATCGCTATCGCGTTCAACTCTTAAAGGCGAAGCTTAAGGATCCCCCAATTTTTTTCGATAGCAATTATATGGACAGTCTCGACGGATTTTCGTCGTTGCCGTCGCCGTCATGTCCCGTATAAAGTCCAAATTGATAAGATCCCGCAGCGCATCGTACGTTCTACCCGCGGGTAATAGCGCGCAAGTGGGGGTGATGAAGCGGATATCAAACGCCCTGGCACATCTCCGTTGCTCCGAGGCGCACGCCCCCCCGCCCGCCTGTTACACCGGCCGTCGAATGCTCAAGCAGAGAGGAAACGCCCCGATCGTCATGAACGAGCGTGAAAAGACGCGCTGGCGCTCTCGTTATCTGGCTATCTCGGCAGCCGTCAGCGGGCGTTTCTACTTGCTGCGCTCTCAACGCGAAGACACCGACGGCGGAGAAAACTACGGCGCCAGAAACAGCCGTTGTTGTGATCTCCTAATAGCTTTCGTTGTAAAAGGAATGATCAATTTTGCCTTCGAGTCATGTGAAGTGAATGCATAAGCTCTGGGAGTCTTGTTTTACATAAGGTCTTACAGTTAAGTGTGTCGCAGAATATTACTCTAGGCTGTTTATTGATTTGAGATGGCGACGAGAAAATGCATCTTTACATGCGCTACGTGAAGTAAAGGCAAGTCTCAATATAAGTTTAATCGCCAGCCTGTGTATGTCATCTGCGGGAAGACAGTTTTTCGCAGCAGTCTGCAGTTAAATAATTCAAATATTTACATAACATGAGAGGCTATATGCCGACAGGAACAGCGTTATTCAATGATTTTCGGTTGTTCTCTGCTTCCGAGTTGAATGATGGTGTCATGTATAAGAAAGAAATTACTGAATGTTGCGTATTTCTCTTAAAGTATCGACGTCTACGAGAAAAAATACAATATCGTAAGGAGGCACGTCGTTCTTGGCGACTTCAAGCATCCACGGCGGGCTTCTATGGGTCACACTTATATTATGCGTTTTGCTTTTACCAGTGCGTATCGTGCTAAACGGTAAACATATGCACGGTTCAACCTCGCAGCTTTTCGTGACGTTCCCGGGCAGCCTTGCTTCCAATGACAACACGCACACAGGACAAGGGGGGGGGGGGGGGGGTCGCATTTTGCATCGTTTTATCGCGACGAAGGCTTCACTTTACATCTCACCAAAAACACGTTATTTGAGGCGGAATGACTTTTCTGTTTCTTTCCGTTATTTGTCACATTTGTTGCAGAAAAGTCGCTTCCAATGTAAAGTTTCGAAATCACCAGACATGCGCACTCCCCTGAAGACAGAAGTGTCCGAGGACTGCAATCGGAAACTGTCGTCTGCATACCAACCCATCGCACTACGTGCCTCAGATTTCTTGAGCCTTCAGTTCTTTCTTTGCATCGCGGATAGGAAGTTCGGCAAAATTCGTTTCCGTCGTCGAGCTGAAGTCCTGCACAAGTCTCGTATTCGTAAATTGCACGAGGCTTCGGATGAAAACTTAGTCGTTGTTTACTTCTCTAGCGCCCGTAGAGTTTTGCCTGTCCTGAGTGAAACAAAACCTATCTAAGCGAATAAACGTAGCTGTGCGACCTCAGGGAACTTCGAAATTGTTTGACGATAAACAGGTGCCCCCCCCCCCCCAAAAAAAAAATATAAAATAAAAAAGCTCTCACGTGTGCTCCTTAGTGCGCATGTGTAGTTTCGTGAGTGTGGGATCTATGCCTATCTTCGATTACTGTCGTCGGCCTTTTTTTTCATTATTTACGTCCGCGATGAACATCTCGCGCTCAGATTTTATTTTTGCACTACATTCCATACCCCCGAAGCTTCATCACTCGTCGCTATTTCCTCGGAAACGCTCCGAAAAATGTCATTCCGTACCACGGGCAATCTGGTCTTGTCAAACCATGTTTCTGTCGTGAACCCGTCGTACTCTGCGTCGTATAAAACAATGAAATGGAACGAAGGGTAGGAGGTTTCCATTGAAGACACGTGACGTACCTGACACGTCGGTTTCGCGCATGTGCCTTGTAGCTTTATTTAATTATGACGTCCACGCCAAGCACTACATCTGCGAACGGAGAACATGTCAGTACAAACCATTCATTCGTTACCACGTGATATGACAAAGGCGCATTCATTATCTACAATGTTATTTATGTTTCCACAGCAAAAAGATATAAACATTGAAGGATGTGTAGTGAAGAAGAATACCCAGCACTACAGATGCTATAAGATGAATAATTGAGCAGATCCCGCGCATAGTGGGAATCGGTTTCATGTTAAGCAGACAGTGAGTACCTGTCTATGCTGCATTTTTTTTTTTTTTGCTTCAAAGGCAAACCTTACGAGGTAGATGGACGTGTTTTAGTCAGTGGAGTAGTTGTGTGCACATCGTGCGCTTACCAGGCATGCCGACTGCATTAATGTTCAAAGGGTGACTTGTAGTGCTAGGAAACGTCATCGCTCCTCAGAGAGCACAGATGTCACTTTTATTGAAACGAAGTGCACGCTATGGTGCGATTCACATTTCGCGTGCGATGCCGTGAATATCACACGTGTATTGCTCCGGGGTCGATCAAAGCTTGAATATAGCTTGCTGAGTCATATGAGTGCATATGTAATGTTTATTCGAGTGTTATAAAAGCAGAGCCAACACTGGAACCAAATTTGATGTTAATCCAACATGACGTCTTCATCATAGGAATACGCAAGTAAATTTATTACATTGTTATAAGATGAGGCAACCCGCACTGAAACCACTGTAGCGCTATCATCATCAACATTCATCATCGTCATTTTTACTAGCCACCGCGCCGCGCCTCTCGTGCAGCTCATAGCTGAGCTCGAGCCGCGAGACAGTTAGAACGGGTTCACGCGCCTGGCGGAACTGGACGCCGGCAGTTGCCGCCGCTCCGTTTGGCTTCGCTCAATAAAGTGGCGAGACAGCGGCATGGCCACGTTGGCCGCCTTCACGACGACGTCTCTCGTCTCTGTCCATCGCTACACCACAATTAACCTTGCACCAACGTGATTCTTGGGCATAGGTTCTTTTTTCCAAAGCAGTATCAAGACCTGGCGTGGCTCTGTGGTCGAATATTTGATTGCCACGCAAAATGACTGCGTCTGACTCCTGCTGGGATCCCTATTTTTGCAAAAATTCAATAAATTTTCGCCTCTTTCGGGCTTCTTCGCAACCATCGCGCCGCCTTTTTGGGCTTCCTTTGTGATTATTAATTGTTTCTTGGCTTAGTCACATCTGGCAACTCTGGCAACGAGGATAACCAGATGGATAACCAGGCAACGAGAAAAACCCTGTTTTTGAAAATAGGGACACATAGAAGGGCAGGAAATCTTTTTTTTTTTTTACATCTTCGTTTGTGGCCATGCATTACTTTAAAGAGTAGTGAATAAAGGCGTCATCTAAACGAAGACAAGAAGAGACAGACAAGGACGTACGCCTAATGTCTGTCTCTTCTTGTCTTCGTTTAGTTGACGCCTTTATTCACTGCTCAAAGTGAACCAACTAGCCCAACAAAAAGTTTTACTTTAAAGAGTCTTTCACTAGCTCGCATTGCAGATACTCATTACACATGATCAGTCGTGCAGCGCATCTAGGCCACTCTCTACCGAAAGATTCTTCTTTAACCTCAACTGAAGTGTTTTATTGCAACCGTTCCTTATATGCTGCATGAACTTGTTACGTAAAAATCACACAGTTGTGAAGCGAACAACGTTGTAATCATTGGTAAAGGAGGTACATAGCATAAGGAAAAGAGTTTAAGCAAAATGATGCATTATCTATTTGGCAATAGGCTACACACATGTTTATGATAGTCAAATTATTTAAGTGCGAGGGTTGCATACTGCTGGCTTACGCATTTTTCTTTTAATCTAGTCATGTGAACTGCTTCAATTATACCTATTGTTGTGTTGGTAGGGGCGTATCACATGTCCGACCCCACCCCTACCCTGTTTCCGAACTTGCCCTCTCCTCTTCTTTTTTCGGTAAGGGGGGGGGGGGGGGAGAGGGGATTACGACGGATACACAAACACGCGCGAAGGTAGGCAGCTGCTGCTTTGAAGATAGGACAAGACCACATGTTGAAACTGTGGCTCCAGCGACTACCCATGTTCAAGGAATTCAACAGTACTGAAACTGTTCCTGGTCACCCTACAGCGGCCCCGATGTAACACTGGTCACGTGACCTTGCGGTGTTGCTAGAGTGAGCTTTATCAGTAGGCTTGATTGGGTTGGTTAGTGCATGTTAAACGAAGAATAAAACAGCGCTAAAGACGGGACGAGAAGAAGACGCAGACACGGCGCTGAACTAACAAGAGTTAACAAGTGTTAACAGTTAGTTAGCAACAGTTAGTTAACAAGTGCTAGTGCAGCGACATGTCCGTGTCTTCTTTTCATCCCGTCTTTAGCGCTTGTTTATTCTTCGTTTGCTGGAGTGAGGCTCGGTGGGAAGGGAGGAGGACTGCGCGGTGCCCAGAGAGGTCTTGCACAAAGGGGGGAGGGCAAGCCTTGCCTAGAGGGGCGAGAGCGAAATGTAGCGGAAAGGGGGAGACCGAGGGGAGGGGTGCCAACAGGGGCTCTGCGGAAAGGGCGAACCAGTGAGAGGCGCGCCAAGAAGGGTGAGGGTAAGGCTAGGCAGAAATCGTGCGAGAGCGCAGCTGTTAGCGAGAAGTAGGCCAGTGATTGGCTCGGTGGATTATAAAGGATGGTGTCGATTGTTCGGGAGTTCGCTCTTGCAGAATGACGAAGACTGCTCGTGCTCCAGTGGAAGAAGCCGCTTGGCGTAAGCAGTAACAGGGTTTCCAGGTCTGGCTACATTGCGTCAATTTGGTTACTTTTCTGGGCCAGTGCCAGAAGAAAAGCCGTCTTGGCTACATGGCTCCATTTCGGCTACGTTTGGTACCCCCCAATTTGAGCTAAGTTATCAATATCTAGTGACGTCGCTGCCGCTGGTGTTCGAGTATATGGTGCCAAAACATGACAGTGAAAGCGTGCTTCCAACTCCGAAAATTGAACTTGGCACTTTGATTACGCACATAGCGAACTTCTATGGAAAGGATGGCGCAGCGGCCTAAGCAGGCGTAAGGGTCAATGGTCGCGATAATAAGATAAATATAAAAAAAGTAAACGATTTTAAAGTGCCAGTCAAGCAGGCTTCGCACACACTGAAACAAAATTATTTTGGATACCTGGCTGGGTCCCAGCGAGAACTGTTGCATGGGGCCTCATTTTGCAGATCGTCCATTGCTGAGCGCGGTTTTAAACCACAATTGGAAGTCAACAGGAATCGAAAGCGCTCGACATCCTGGGGCGCTCTGCACACATCGAGATCGGAAATCGGGTATCCGACATTCCAAGTGAGCACTAAAAAACCAGTACACTAGAGGCAAAGGCCACAACAACAGCGCTCACTAACAACAGTTGTTAGCGCGTGTGTGGCCGCCTTTGCCTCTTGTGTCCTGGTTTTTAGCGCCCTCTTTAGAATGTCGTACCAAATGGCCCAGAAATCAATCCTTCTGGAATATCTGACGAACTGCTTGTATGCTTACTTAGGCTTGGGTACGGACTGCGACAATCGATTTCTCATGGGAGAAATTAGTGTGAATGAGGCTACAACTTATGCTTCAATGTCAGCAGCTGTGATTCTGAGCGCACTCATTAATCTGCAGACTTTTTTTTATTCTCGCAACTTCAAATCAATTGAAGAAGTCATGCAAGAACGTGAAGAGAGAGTCATTTCGATGGCTTTCATGGAGTGGACCTGGCTGGATTTTTTAGGAGCGAAGCTCCTTAGGCCCGCACCCCGCCGGCGCCGTCGCCGCCGTCGAAGCTCGCCACCGCATCACCGCTCGCACCCATCTCCCACCTGTCTCCCTCTCCCTGCGCTGCGCACGCCACACACTCACTCGCTCAGTCGTTCCCGCTACCGAGCGCAGCAGATGCTCTCCCCCTACCCCCCCGCTACCCACCCTACCGCTTTCATGAAAATCAGCAGCGAGATCAGGCGCATAGTCGTTTGCGTCCCATTTCTAAGGAGCTTCGCTCATCGGTTGTATTCGTACACGGAACAACTGCTAGTTTTTTTCGTAGATTTATATGCGTTCGATACTCAGTCTTCAGCACCAGATCAAAGACGGCGGATTGAGAATGTTTGTCTTAAATATGGGAGATAGCGGATTACTATCGCGCTGTCGGTGGCATTTGTCCCAGGTTGATCTACCGCGTGTGTTATCCTCGTGTGTAGCTGCCAGAAAGGTGGGCTACACAAAACGCCCATCTACGCGAGAGGAGCGTAGAGAGGCGCAAGCCACAGGCAGTCCTGTGCGAAAGTCGGACAGAGCGCGCCAGTCGCGTGGTGAGCGTCCTGTTCGTTTGAAATATCAGAACTTGGGTGTGTTCCCAATGAGGTATCGTACTTCTCGGTGCGCCGTTGAAAGCGAAATGACGGCTATCGGTCACACCGGCATTATAATAGTGCCACACGCATGGTGTTGTACTTTAATGCTGCGGGTGAGTTGTGCGATATACCTTACCTGATCGAAAGAAGTGCGACAATGTCGTGGTAGAGACGTCGCCGCAAGTTCAAGCGAATCACCTACTGCGGGAAAGCGAGACGTAAGACGGAACTACCACTCGTAGCGTGCCTTACTTGGCAGTTTGTGATTATACTCATTTGGTCTCTTAGCCAAGGGCGGGAATCCTCGCCACATAAACGGTGGTCTGCCCTTGGCAACCTTTTGAGGGCGAAGATACACTCGTGGTGCTCAATGATTCAGTGATCAGGGATTAAAACACTCGCATCGCGATCGTGTCGCGTTGGAGCCCGGGTTGGTTTTAAACACATGCCACTTTTACTGTAACAGCGCTTAGGTTTCAATAGTTTCTTAGTTAGTAGATACCCTCCCCCCTTCCCTCCACTGAAAAATAAAAGGAAGCCAATGTTAACCATTATGCTACCCAAACCTACAGCCTTCAACTTTAGCTTCATGCCCAGTACCGGTTAGTGGGAAACGAAAGGCATTCGTATGGCGATAAACTATTTTTTTTATTATTTTCTTTAGTTTGTGACGCACTTATAAATGCTTAAATGCCAACTCAGCAAAAGAGCTGTGTGTCCATCCGCAAAACTGCCCCATGCATTCGCATAAGACGACTCGAAGGCAAAAGGCACTTTTCTTGCTTTTTTCCTTCTCAGTCAATGTGTTCACCTTCGCCGTCTCCCTCAAAAAGCTTCCTGCACCGAACGTGGTATTGTACTGCCTCCGTGATTGGCCCACCTTCGACCAAGCGACGATGGCGTGCGATGACGTCACCATGTGACGTCACAAAGTTGGGCGATCTGTGACTTCGCGATGACATAATATGATGACGTCACCACGTGATGATTTCTTGCATCACTCATGTTGATGTCGACGACGGTCGATTTGCGCGCGTGATGAGGGATCTGAGCGTGAAGGATCTTCACAATGCATCATTTGTGTTATAATTAGTTTGTTAGTAATTTGCAGTTACTGTGCTTTACAACTGTGTTTCAATACATGTACTTTAACTATTGGACATTAGTTATGTTTTATGCGTTTTCTTTTTTAGGGGCGAAGCTCCTTAGCCTGTCGGTCGTGCGTCCCTTGTATGTCGTAGCCACCTGCTGATGACGATGACGATCACGATGCCATACAACACATAGGGATCATAGTGGGGACATGGAATGTACCCACTATGTAGTAGCCACCTGCTGATGACGATGACGATGACGATCGCGATATGGTCTCACATGCATATCGTTTGACCACATGCCACCAACCACCATCACGTCTTTGATGATGTACCTCCGGAGCTTCGCCCACTCATCATCATTCACTCCGCGGATATGCTGTGATTTTTTGTTCACCTGCTCGCAGTTTTTTTTTTTTACTTCTTGTTAACGATCATTAACCGAGGGTGCCGCTGCAATCTTCGACTATGAGACCGTCGTCTGTATATTTTCCTGTATCCCATTTCAATGCGTAATAGAATAAAAATGATTTTGAGTTTGACTTTGAAGCTTTCGCCTTAGTAATAACGTGAAGAACTCATCTGTTTCGACGCACAACGCGGAAGTGCATGGCCGTGGAGACCCCACGTTTAGACCAGAGCCGTAGGTCACTGAAGGACACTGCGCCAACAGAAGAGAGCCGCTTATGCGAAAGACCGATGTCAAAAAAAAAAAAAAAAGAGCTAGGATTCAAGTCTTTCACTTCAAGGACAGCTAGCTAATGTACAGGAACTCCGTTTGCGCCCAGGAAGACCGGATTGTAGACTTTCCTGTAACACTCAGAAAGTGCGACACTAAGAAAGAAACAGAATTTACACAAAAAGAACAGCGATGCTTCTAAAGAAAAATACTTCGGCGACGTCGGTGGTTGGGAAACGAGAAAAACAGACAGGTCGCGTGCGTTTGTTCGTTGGTATGAATAAGACAGAGACACAGAAGAGATAACAAGAGGTGAAACAAAACATAAGAAAACGAGGAAAAGATGGAAGAGATAAAAAAAAAACGAACGTTATCCAGCAGAGCGCAACAACGAAAGAGAGCAAAGAAGTTCACACAAAGACGAACACAGTTCCTCGGGGCTTTCTAGCTTGCCAACCTTGTGCTTTGCTGTTCGCCTCATTTGCGTCGGATTACACGTGATGGCGAAGTAAATCTGGGATGAAGGAAGCCGGTTGGGAAAGCTCGGGAGGTCTTTAGCTGCACTAGACGTGATTCTGACTCGCTCGAAAGGTTCCGTTCAACCTATAACTTTATCAACAGCAGCTCTTACTAAACCCCCCTACACTCTCCATTTCTTTTTTCTTTTGCGCGATATGTGCCCGTTTTTCACGTTTCTTTAGTTCCTTTTTTTTTCAGCGTGCCCTGTTCGCGACCGTTTGAGTCCTTGAATCGATAATGGTGGCTTCGTATAGTGAGCAGATACGACCTTGGATCTACAGGCTCTTTGCTTTACGTCAGGGGATCTGCTCAAAGGGACCTTTTTATTCCACTGAAGCGAGAAGAGACGTCACATGAGGAGCGCTCGAAATCCGCTGCCAGGTTTAAAACTCCGGACTTCCCGGAAGGCACGCCTAGTCTAGAGCTTCTAATCCACATGAAAAGTCCACACATCTGCGTCTCTTTTTTTTTAAAGTGAGAATAAAAAATTTGGCAGATCCCAAGTACCATGGGAATCGATGTTATGCGAAGCAAGCGGAGGCAAGGTGACTGGCTTGTAATTTTTTTATTGAGCGAAACGTTACGAAATGATGTTAAAGATATGTACAAATGTTGTCCGCACAGACATATGTTCAACAGTCGCATATGTTTCATATAACCAGTTGTTTACAGTTGCGTAACGATGCCAACAGAAACATGGGTATTACCAACACCAGAAGCGGTAAGCTGATATGTAGCACTTGTGCTCGCGAGGATGGTAGCCCTGGATAGTGCTTCGTCATCCAACATCAGCGGATGGCGTTTAACTACAATTGACGCTAACCCGACGTGACGCCTGTATCATTGGAGTACATATATAATGTTTATAAAATTAGATGGGCAGCAATGCAACCACAATTGACGTTTCACCAACATTACGCCTGCATATATAGGGTCTTTTTCCGAAGTTCCGAGACCTGGCGTGGCTCTGTGGTAGCATACTTGATTGCCACGCAGAATGCTGATTGCCACGCGAGATAACGCGTTCTCCCGAACCTTTCAGGTAAAGAAGAAAAACACGTAGTTTTTCTGGTGGGTAGCACAAAGTTTGCTTGAATTCGATGGTGCGGGCTTCGCAGACTCGTCAGAGGCTTCGGCCGCCGAGGTGGAATGATAAAATTACGCTTATGAAAAAAAAGAATGCTGCGACGCGAAAAGTTTCCGTGGAATGTATTCCATCTTTAAAGCGGGTTATTAAGTGCGAGACGCGTTTGCTTTGAGAGCCGTTGAATTCAATTTTTCGTTCCATGCATCTTCGGGCGTGAAATGAATTTCGGGGACTCGCCCTAAAATCCATAACCCGCGGATGCTGTTTCTGAAGCTCCTGCTGCGGAAAACCATTGCGACACAAAATCTAGAGTACCACCGCACTAAATTATAATGGGTAAGGTTTTAGCGGAAAATGATGAAAAGCTGTTTTCTAAGAACGAGAAAGCAAGAAATAGAGAGATGAGCCCACATCTTGCAGATGCTGCACCGCTTTGGAAAGCACCAGTCGCGAGCGTTTATTTGTTAATATATTTAGGCACTCCGCAAGAAACATCATCGTTATGATTGCTTCATCATTAAACTTATCATCGGCATAGAAACGTGGGGTGCGGTATAAATTCTTGAAAGTTTTCTTTTATCCTTAGGGACGCGTTTTCAATATGGCGAGTTTCATCGCATCGTTTCGCAATTTCTTTGTAGCCGCGAGGCACGCTGTGATGGAAACCGCGACAGCCAGCGACTGGTGGTCCAAGCGTTCTGTGCCGAAACACCACTTAATTTTAAAACACTTTTAAACGAGTGTTCTCTCTAAATGGTTCTAATACTGCCTTAATTAAAGATGTTATTACGTATAACTTTTTGCTTGAATCTATCTATCTATCCTGTACTGTACTCTTTTGGGGCACTGTACTGTTGCGCTGTGCTGTACACTTCTGGTGCACTGTAGTGTTGTGCTGCACTGCACTACTGTGGTGTACCGTACTGTTGTGCTGTACCGTACTGTTGTGCTGTACTGTACTGTGGTGTACCGTACTGTTGTGCTGTACCGCACTACTGTGGTGTACCATACTGCTGTTCTGTGCTGCACTACTGTGGTTTACTGTACTGTTGTGTGGTACTGCACTCTGTGGTGTACCATACTGTTTTACTGTACTGTGCTACTGTAGTGCTCTGTGCATTTATTTATTTATTTTTTTTCTGAATAAAGTTTCTCCCTCCTCCTCCTCCTTCTGTTTTGTTCCGCCTCGTCCCTTTCCCCTATTCAGCCATTACAAACTTTCTGCAGTCGCTTCAGCATGCGAAACATCAATCGCCATGACATTCTTACGCGGGTTCACTCTGATGTCGATTATTTCATCTGGCACTGAACATACTACGCAACGTCACAGAGCTGGATGGAAACAACGTCCGTTCCTACATCCCGGCGGTCAACGTCGTCACCGGCGTCATCTACGACGTTGACACTGCCATTCCCAGCTCCGACTTGAGTGGCCTAATCAAGCCAGCTAATGAAGCTAGCGTCATCACCAAGGTGGCTCGTATGGGTACCTCACGCTGTGTGAAAATAGATTTTAGAGGCAACTCTCTACCTTCGTACGTAAAGGTGGGCCACTTCCGACATCATG
The DNA here is from genome assembly GCA_030522465.1 of Rhipicephalus appendiculatus. NCBI lineage: Eukaryota > Metazoa > Arthropoda > Arachnida > Ixodida > Ixodidae > Rhipicephalus > Rhipicephalus appendiculatus. The sequence goes on from JALIZH010001277.1 coordinate 719,322, forward strand.
TAAGACCTTTTGTGCCAAAGCCACTGCAATGTCACAACTGCATGAAGCTCGGTCACGTGAGAAGCGTATGCGAAGACAAGCGAGTATGTTCTCGCTGCGCTGAAACGCATTCCGCAGACAGTTGCAAAGCCAATGTTCTCAAGTGTTCCAATTGTAATGGACCACACGAGGCTTCCTCAAGAGATTGCCCAAAAATGAAACGCGAGATAGCTGTATTGAGGCAAATGGCGAGAGACCATTCATCGCATCGCGACGCCGCCGCAACCGTCAGAAAGCGGCGCCGTCGGCGCCGCAATACGTCAGAGAAATGCAATGCCTCTACATCCGCAGCGCCCATTCGACGCCCTGCTTCACCACCTCCTCTGCCACCCGGACTCTACACGGCTGGCATGAAACAGAATGCAATGAAAGGCATGGTTGCTGTGGATACCACTTGGCCTACAGTGCCGAAGCCGCAGCCACACGGATCAGCGACGGCCGGTGCAAACCAGAACACCGTGGATGGCATGGACACTACTGACGCAGCTTGGCCTCCGTTGCCGAGGTCGCAGCGACACGCGGATTCACAGTGCACCTCGGCAATAGTGAACCCGGAATCTCCGACTGACAAGTTACCAGAAGAAGACAGATCAATCCTGATTGTTCTTCAATCACTGTTAGACACACTTCGAGTGTTCGTCGGCAGGCTGAAGTCACCGCATGCTGAGTCCGTACAACAGGTACTGGATGTTCTATGTCCAGTGCTTGCAGGCCTTCAGTAGGCACCAAGTCCCGACGATGTACAGTGAAACGTGATACGCCAGGAGTCCTGCGTTCGCTGCTATCGAACGCAGAAGTCTAGTTTAAGCTCACGTGTTTTTTGTATGTTCCTTTCTTTCTCTCTCTCTATCTTTTAATCCCTCATTCCCCTCGCCCCAGTGTAGGATAGCAAACCGGACGCTCGTCTGGTTGACCTTCCTGCCTTTCCTTCCTCTTCCTCCTCCTCCTCCTCCTTCTGCAGTCGCTGGCTCACGCTCTTTTTTAGGAATTCTGTGGACCAATCTTGGTCTCTCGCTTTGTCTCGTCGCTTTCTTTCCTGGCATTTTCCTTTATTACATACCTCTCTCTTTCATTTACTTTCTCAGTTCTATCTTGTTGTCGACGTTGCCTCCAGTAACGCGATGGCTTTTGCCTCTTCCAGCTCTCTGTTTGACCCGGGCCACAAACAAACATTCTAACAGCGACGCCTGCAGCTGGTGCGTGGTATGCGTGATCGGACGTTCGGGTCAGGAGTGCCTGCACAGTCTCAGCACATACGTCACCCTCTGTTCTCGCTCGCTTAGCACCTTGCTTGTGCCAGGTTGTAAACGCTCGCGTCTTCCATTCTAAGTGGGTGATTGCGGGTCACGCGAATGTGCGTCACGTGGTTTCTAGGGCATCTCCGAAAGCACCACAGATGCAGCCGCTTTTATAACGCCGGCTCTTTCTTGGCCATGGTGTCATTGGAGAGCGGAGATTTCATTTTATTGTCTCATTCTTCGGAGGATTGCCTACGTGCTGCCAGCTTTCCATGCCCGTTCTGTGCGTGCAAAATATACTCTGAAACTCGGCAACCCAACAGCTCTTACAGCTTACATGGATCGACAAATATGTTCACGTGATTTACCGTTCTGAGAATGTAACTTAAATGTGACAACTCTTCCTTGTAGGTGAAGTGGGAGTAAGGCAAGCTAAACTCTTTCTTTTTCTGCTTGAGGGAGTATAGCATGGGCATAGACAAAGCTTTTTCGACAAGAGAGGACGGGGGGGGGGGGGGGGGGGGATTAACCACTCTTTACGTATCACGTGTTTGAATGTGTACTTAATGAAAGCTAGCAGATAATGAAACAAAGGAAGGTGTAGGGGACGTTAATTGTACCGTTTCAAGTGTGTTGTAATAATTGTGAGATGGATGAGAAAAAAGTAAAGTGGATGAAAAGACAGTTTGCCGCCGGCAGGCACTGGACCTGCAATCTTCTAATCCTGTAATGTACACTTGTAGCTTGTAATATACACTTGCTAAATTTTAAAAATTGGGGGGGAGGGGCTCGTTGAAAACCAACCACCTTCCCCCCCGTCCCCCCCCTACACCCGCCAGTGGACTGGTACCAGACAATATATATAGAACTGTACACAGGGCTAAAGTAATGACACACGCCATAGTATCTTAGCGGCTAACGTGCCGCGTTCCTAGGCACGAGGATGTGCGTTCGATTCCCGGCCGCGGCTGCCGCATTTCAATGAGAAAAAAAATGCAAAGAACACTCGTATGCTTAGATTTAAGTCGCATTAAGGAACCCCAAGTGGTCAAAATTAATGCGGAGTCCCCCACAGCGGCGTGCTTTATGATCGTGTCGTGCTTTCGGACCGTAATCCCGGAATTTATTGAGGCGAAAGCCTTTGATTCCACATCAAACGCGAGAACTGACCGTTGGTGTGAACACGAGGGATGCGAAAATCGTCACCATATGACGCCACTACGCCTCTACGACAGCCAATAAAGTGACGTCACATGATGACGTCACTACATGACATCGTTGCTTTTAGATGCGAAGCAGCTTAGAGCGGAGTTCAATCCGGTGGCGTGCGGCCTGACCACCCTTACTGCGCTCGTGCCAACTCTCCCCCCCTCTGTTCGCGTGAGCGCGAGGATGAGGGAGGAGGTGGGGTGGAGGTGGTGGCGTGAGCGCTGCCTCCGCTGCGTTTCTCCTCTCCCGTTTCTCTCTCTCCGGCGCAGCTGTGCGCTCGTATATAATGCGACGCGCGCTCGCTCCGTTGCACTCTCCTTCGCAATGGCGCTATGGATGTCAACGTTGGCGCCAATTGCAGCGGCATCGGTGACGTAAGCTGTGACAGCAGCGTAAGCAGCACCGCTGATACACAACTCCACACACAAATCAAACATACAGGGAAACATAAAAATGGAAACAACAAATGGAAACACAAGTGAACACCAGCTCTGCTTCGCATCCCCACATGGTTCCCTTTAGTGGGAGATGGTGTAATTTTTTTCAAAGGCGGGCTGGAAAACCACGTGAGGTGCAGATAGCTTCCAATGTCTCCGAAACTGGAGGCAGTGCAAAACCACGTCGGTTACAGAAATATTTTGGTGGCTGGTATTGCGTCGGCTGTCGTTCTAGTTGGTACATAACTGAAGATGTATTGAGAGATATCAGTAGAACTGACTGAGAAGAAAACTATGAAGATAACTTTCGCCTTCGAGTCTTCTTAGGCGAAAGCATAAATGGCCACGTGAATGTTTGTACTTTCGTAACGAGAGCTACCCTGGCCGTATTCTCGCCGTCTCGCTGTGGCCGGTGGCCGCATCGCGAGCTGAGCCGTTGCCAAGCAACTGCCGCAGCTGGCAGCACCACTGGCCGCGCAATCTGTCATCATGTCAGAGGAGAAGCCGGTGTTGCATCGTATATACAGAAGGGCCGGCTCGGTGGAATTCGTCGGCAGATATGGAAAGGGAGTCGGAGAGACTGAAAGAAGCCAGGCTTCAACGACTGAACGAAACCATGAGGAGGCAGCGAGCCGAGGAGACGGAGGAAGAATGAGCCGCACGCATCGAGAAGCGTGACCGTACAGAGAACCAAGCTAAACAATAGAAATATTTAGTTGGGCGTCCGCAGCACGTCTGCGGACGCAGCCTGCCAGCCATTTCCTATGGTAGGCTGCGTCCGCAAAGCCGTTGCGGACGCTCAACTGTATATGTCCAATAAGATTAACCGTGCCTCTCGCTACGCACACGCAGGCATTACTGAGTTAAGCCACAGCCAAGTTTTTGAAGTAACGTTCGTTGGAGTGAACCAAGAAATAACATGTTTGATCGTTAATTAAGCTTTGTTAAATCATAGTTCCCCTGACCATTTGAACAGGACATTCAAGCGACAGCCTAGGGGCCACCAGAGCGCGTTGTAGTTACAGAGAGCTGTAATTATTTCAATAGTATCTCTCTCACCGTCATCGTTGCGTTTAAGCGACATAATCGCAATGGAATGAAGGTCACTCGTACCGGAGCTTGTTTGAACACGAAGGAGTTGGGCGGTCACGAGTAATTACCTCGGCCTCCGACGACCTCTTAACCGATGTTGGCGCCGACGCATGGATAATTCTCGGTGTCCGAGCAAAACCTTCTTTTTCTTCGTTCGTCCCAGCAAAAGGACGACAGACTGTCGTGAAAGTAAGCTATCTTTCTCGGGGTCCAAGAGGGAGGGGAGACGTTCCACAGCGGTTAAGCCTTCATTAATAAGGACCGCCTTTGTTCTTCTCGGGCTTTTCGTGACATGCCCTCAAGCGTTATTCTCTGTCGTAATCGGGTTTCAGAGCACCGTGTCGACATTGTGTTTTTTTTTTTTTTTTGTAATAAGCGTTGAAAGCTGAAGAGTCGGTACGGGTTGCTATAGCAAACTGCGCAGCAGGCGGCACACAAAGAAAGTTTTCGCTAACAGAGTAACAAGCACGTGTCATTTGCAGAGGGTGCAACAGAAGACATGACCTGCTGGGAAGTCGTTCTTCCTTGTCTTTTCGTATACCTGATGAGTTGCTGCGGTCTTCTGGAGTGATTCAAAGCTGGCTTTCATAACGCTCTTTCAATTTATTGTACGAATCGGGCACCATGGCGCAGTCACAGGAAGTGCTTGAGAGAGGAAGAGGCCGACAGGGAGGGAGAAACCTTATTTCGAAAGGACTCTTAGTCCGAGTCAGCCATCGCTGTCGGGGTTGGGCCGAGTCACTTGTCTTAATGAGTTCGCTTGTTCATACTTGAGAGAAGGAGATAGGGAGGTGACTGAAAGAGAGAAGGCAGAGAGAGAGAAAGAAATAACAATATTTGATGAAGTCCACGTTCATGCTAGCTTGGGTAATCACCTGGCTTGCTACTTCAGGTGTCGGTTGATGACTATGATACCTCACCGCACCTCACCTCAGCTAACGGGTCGCAGACACGAAAATTTACTCCCGCAAGGGCAAATATAATGACGGAGAGGAGAGGGTGCGGAGGGGTCGGATAGTTTGTACAAATTGTCAGGTAACATTGCAGTTTGAAAGAAGACCTTTCCCCATATCTCACATATGAGAGATTACCGAAGGGTGTTTCACGCCATTATTACAACATGGCGATACCTACTTCCGAAATGACGCCGATCCTGAAGTATACATTTTTGTTTCGTGGTTATGTATAAAGACACGGTGACCGCAGGGGGAGCCTCACGACAAAAATCCTTTATACTAGTCATGCCTGTGTAGCTTGCGAACATACTTATTTGGAAAATGCAAACAGTATCGGTCGAACACAGCCATGCGCGGGCCGCGAGCCGCATGCAAGAGGACTGCGGGCCGCATGCGGCCCCGGGCTGCGTGTTCGAGACCCCTGATATATACAATGATCACATAAGCCTGGCAGGTTAACCACAAAATAGTTCGGTTGGCTAGCCCTACAATGCGGGACGGGAAAAGATAAATAGAAAGGTTTGAAATTAGGAAATTAGTGGCGAATTCGCTGACGCGTGCGGGACTGTGCCATTAGCCGAATGCGCCACTGGCGTAGCCGGGAATGAAGGTGTGGGGAGAGTTTTGGGGTAGTCAGACTTCCCCTCTCCCGAAAATATTGAATTTTGCGTTCAGTATATATACACGTACACAAACAACCACACGCACGAACCCACATATAGGGTAGTTGAACCGCGCCGCTCCCTCAAAAAATATTTCTGGCTACGCCCCTGTAAGGCGTTCGCACAAGTACCTCGTTCCCTAGAAGCACGAAAGTACCTTGTGCCATGTAGAGCGGCGATTGAGATGAAAAAAAAAATGAGAAGAAATCGATTGGTTTTGCCTTCGAGTCATTTGATCAAAATACATAAGGGACCACGCAAATTATTCATTATATAGCGTTGCCTCGCGACGGTACTTGCGAGAATAAAAGTTTGTTACCCAGAAAAGATAATAGTTCTATGCGAATGGAAACGAATGAACAATAAAAAGATAATAAAGTTGGCAACAAGTGCCGTGCTATTATCGATGTAGAAAATGCCCTTGGCACGCTCTCTTAGCTCCTTGGCGGCTTGAGCAGCTGGGCCCTAAATGGTGCCAAGAATATCGAGTTATTTCCACTCGACGTCTCCCCCCGATGTGGCGGCAAGAATCGATTAATTGCTCGACCGCACAGCGAGCCAACCTGCAGCGTCGCCGCCTAGCGTGACTCGTTCGCGGTAGACGTCGCATATACTACCGGAAGTGCTTTCATCACTTCGAGCAGCTGCCGCCTTCATAGAAATATGCAGCACTGTGAAGGCTTGAACCAGGACCGGCCCGACTGATATCGATTCGCTGATTGCACTTGCGAACTTAGCTACTGCACCGTTTCTTTAAGTGGTGTTGCAATAATGGTGTTTTAAAAGTGAGTGAAGGGAATTTCACCAATAAAACTTACGCCCATTATTTTAAGGTAAAAGTACAGAAAGCTGTGCAAGTTGGTAAGAATATACTGTCTCCTTTGCTTACGTCTACGTTTGTGGTGCGCGTGCTAAAAACTTTCCGTAGTGTAGGCTAATAAAATTGAATCTTGCGTATAAGGAATAGTCCCTGACTCATAAGGAAGGAAGCCTAGTTCACCACTGAGTAAGTTTTTTTAAGGGCTCATTTCCTAACATTCACACATTATTATCAATTGCCATTAGAGACGCCGTCATTATGTGACCCTTTTGTCAACAAAGGAAAGAGAGGGGTATTTATCCAGGGCTTCTTTCATTTTGTTAGAAACAACCTATACTGCATCGCCAAGCAGTGGTGACAACAACTCAAATAGAGATAAAGAAAAGGAAGAAAGACAGAAAGAGAAAGTAAGAGAGAGAAAGGAACAAAGAAAGAGAGAAGAGATAGAAAGAAAGAGGCAGCAAGAAATATAAAGAGAGAGAAAGAAGGACAAGAAAGAGAAAGCAGCGAGAAATGCGAAGAAATACATGAGAGCGAAATAAAAAGAAATAGGCACGAAAAGGACATAGAAAAAAACAGAGAGATGAGAGAAAGAAAGAAAGAAGGAGAAAAATAAAAACAAACAAAGACGGCCGCCTGTGCCGCACTTCCGTCAGGCTTGGCACTCCTAGTGCGACGCTACCTTAATCTTTTTTTTATTTTTTTTTTTGCGTTTGATCAAGTATTTAGGGTAGGATGAGCTTTTAAAGTATGTTTCAAAGTTAGGCTGTACAGCAGTGGTAATAAAAGCTGTGGCTATAAAATTCGCAAGGCGCCTTAAAGATAGACGCAGGTTGCACATTATAGATCAAAATTATTTTGGAATTGTGCTTTGTATTTTTGATTTTTTGTGTTTTAGTTTTTTTTTATATGTACTGTTCTTTCATAAGATCTGCTTTATGTGGAGCATTATAATTATGCAAAAAGATAGCTACTAACGCTTTACAGAAGTAGAACTAAAATTGGGAGCGTACAACAAAAACAGGATTTTTTTCGTTTCTGAAGTTTGTCGATGTATGAAAATTGCCACGTAAGAAAGGTTTGTTTTTTTATAGTAAAAAATACGAATACATCTAGGCTACTGATTTTAGTACCACTTAGGTAAATGTCACTAATTAACACATGTGACTAATTTTGCTTGCTTACGCCCGATAGTTCCCGAGAAAAAGGAGCACAAATTCCACAAAAATGTTGCTTTGAGAAAAACGCAGAAATAAAGTAGGGGTACGTGCGCATTTCCCGTCAACGTGTTAAAGCAAAAGTGCCAAACATCTTTTTGAATTCGCAAGTGCCGAACTGTAAGATAAAGAACTTCTCTATCGGGTGACTGCAAAATCTCAACATTGAATTTTTTTACCAAAGGAAGTTTGACCCCACCTTAAAGGGGCCCTGCAACACTTTTCCAAGTAGCCATGGAATGGATTCACTAAAGGAGCTTATTGCCTCACGAATTCAACGCCGCAAAAATTTTTATAATCCGTCAAGTACGAGCGGAGTTACAAAGATTTGTCGCACGCGGCAATTGCATTCTCTCGTCCCGACGAAAGCGCTGGAAGCTAAGCAGGGAGGGATGGCACGGGGAAAGAAAATACGTCACGCGCGCCCTGTGACCTTGAGCCCCTTTTCTCCTTTTCTTTCTTCGAACACGCTGCTCTTAAGGGCTATCGCACGCGCGCACGCGTGGACAAGTCGCGGCCTCCCGCGGCGGCTCCAGTAACGACCGAGCGCGCCATGCTCAAATGAGCCAATGGCTGATACAATGGCGGTGACGAGTGATTTTTGAGCTTGTAGCGTCATTTCTCGAGAGAAGAGAAAGCAACTTTTAGCTGACTTTGATAATTTATTGTGAATTGCAGGCCGCGTGCTGCGTAAAGGCTATCCACGCACTGTCGATGGAGCCAAATATATGACGGCTTACCTAGCTTAACTCCTCACGAAAAGCCTCCGTTCGCTATCTGGTTATATGGCAATGTGATGTTGCTTATCAAAAAAGGTTTACTCCTAACCTACACTATAAAAAATACCTGGAAATAACTATATTAATTTCCCTTCTGTCCTTTAAGCAAAATAATATAATATAATGAAAATGCCTGGAAAAGGTTGCGTTTAAATATCTACCACGAATTCCCCACCAAGCAAGGGGTAGATGCAGCGACAGGGCGCAGTGGCAGTCATAGCAGTTATCGAATGAATGAAAAAAAAAAAAACCTCCGCTCCTGGCTTATCGCATGCTGTCGCTAATCAGCCGCGCCCACTGAAGGAGAAAGTCCGCGCTGCCGCCGCACCGAGTCTGCCCTCCGCGCGAGCCGAGCGCGAGCTACGAAACTGGGGAGAGCGAACTATGTAGGGAAGGGCATTTCAGCTCCTCTAACGTGAAACCTGGAGAGGGGCGAAGGATGCAGTCTGCCTTTAGTTAACGCGCACGCTGCGTATCTTTATTGTTCAACTACGCACAAGAGAAATCTCCCACCGGTCACTACACTGCGGGTCAAAATCCAGTGCCTATATATACGCGATGGCTGGTGAAACGGTTGTGCAGTGCGTTGTCGCTCGCGGGCAAGGGAAGCGTTTCCATACTCAGCGCGCGCCGTTCGCTCTCTCTAGCCACGCGGCGAGCGTTGAGGCAGTGGCGAGAGAGAACTCTCTCTTGGCAAGAGAAGGTGTTCTCTCGTTTGCGCTCAAGCGAATTGACCGTCACGACAGAAGCAGCAGCAGGCAACGATACACGCTGAGACCCTAAGGTGCTTCGCCTCTAAAACAGTTGTGTATAGACGGTTTCGCGATTGCGATAGTACCAGCAAGCGTTATAACCCAAGATACTTCCGGTCAGTGCACTTAGCGTTCTGTAACAACGACGAAGCGGAAACCAATGTTTTAAGGCGAAAACCATTTAATGTCTCATGCTCACGTCCGTCCGGTGTCCGTCCGTCCGGTGTCCGTCCGTCCGGTGTCCGTCCGTCCGTCCACACCCCCCACTGCGCATGCGCCAACCCATTAAAAAAATAAAAATAAAAAACCTCCTCCACCTCTAGGCATCCCTCCCCGCGGAGGCCACACCCTCACTGCGCATGCGCGTCCCCTCCCTCTCTCCCCTCCCTCTTTCTCCCCTCCTACGCTCCACACCTCTCTCCTCTAGGCATTCCTGCCCGCGGCGTCCACACCCCCCACTGCGCATGTGCGTCTTCCCCTCTCCTACGCTCCCCCCCTCTCTCGCCTCATGACGCCAACGCAGGCAGCGTCTGCTGCGAGTTTCTTGGAATTGAAAAAACCGACTGCTTGCGCTGCTGGCCGTTCACTGGCCACCCCGTATATATGGCACTGGATCTTGACCTCCAAGGTGGTGCCGGTCGGGAGATTTCTCCTGTGCGTTGTCGAACAATAAAAATTCGCAGCGTGCGCGTTAACTAAAAGCGGACTGCGGGATCTCTGTGTCCAGTCGGAGTCTTCTGTACTCTCATTGCCCTCCCATTAGCAGCGATTCGCATGTTCCAGTAGGAAACACCGGTCCATCACTGCGTGCTTTGCGCCTCCCCAGGTTTCTCTCCTGCACAACGCTGCGATGAGCGCCAGCGTCAAGCGCCGCCGCCGCCAGTGTAAGCGTTAGCGCCCGCTGCTTCGCATCTACACATGGTTCCCTTTCGCGGGAGATGGTGTAATCTTTAAGGCGAAAGCCTTTAATGTCTCATGCTCATGTCCGTCCGGTGTCCGTCCGACCTCCGTCCGGCGTCCGTCCGTCCGTCCACTGCCCATCCGTCCGTCTGTCCGTCTGTTCGTCCGTCCCTCCATCCATCCGTCCTGTCCTGTCCAGAAATCCGTCCATCCGAGCTCTGGCACGGAGCCAGGTGGCCGCCGGGATGCGCAGACGGACGCCGGTCGCGTCGGACTCTATAGCGCTCGCGCTTTGCTTGCATAGCGTCGCTGTGCCCAGAGTTTGCAATCATTCTGACCGACGCCGTCTCAATGGACCCAGGCGTTCACGGAATACACTTTCCAATTTACAAAGGGTCCGTCAATTTAAGAGCTGGAACGCGGATGGCGTTTGCACGATGCGCAAAGCGCGAGAAAATACTAACGCATGCGGCCGGAGGAAGATGAGTCTCGTCTCGCTGCGATTCGCGGTAAAAAAATTAAAGAAGAAAACACGCACCCATTCGGTTTGTGTCTTATCCCACTGAGAGTGTAAAGAAAAAAGACATGGCATAATCAGTGGAATGGCCACACGCTTTCGCCGAACACACTTTGGAATGTACAAAGTGTCCTTCAATTTTTGAGTTTTTTAAGCGGTGTCAGAGTAAGTAAAGTCTCCTTTTACGTTTTCGGATAAAAGGAGGGCGCATGAAAGTTCAGCAGTGCTTCTAATATTCTTATGTAAATAGTTTATAATATTTTTTTATTTGAGATATTTGGCTAAACACACACTAAAAAGTATTGAAAGCCTGCGTGCTACTTGCCAAGGCTTTTCTTGACCGCCAATGAATAGTATGCTACGTTGGTGGACAAAACCGGATGCCGTCCATGCCTTGGTGTTTGTAACCCCTGGAATCGCGTGGTGGACGAACCGTATTTTATGTTTATCCATGTAACACGGGCCGACTACTTAAGCCTAAAAAATTGGAAGACCCTTAAGCTTCGCCTTTAAGAGTTGAACGCGATAGCGATATCCTGTCCCTAGTGCGTACTTCCATCACCAAGTGCATACTATGTATTGGATAGCATGCTTTAAACCACCAGCAATTACGCGCGGGAAATGCGGGAAATGTTTTCGAACTCGCTATGCACCCACTACGTGGTTTTAAAGGAAAAATTGAAGAACACTTTGTACATTCCAAAGGGTGTTAGGCAATAGCTTGTGGCCATTCCACTGACTATGCCATGTCTTTTATTCTTTTTTTACACTCTCATTTGGAAAATCGGAAGTCAGTGCTCAACTGGAAGTTTTTGGAAGAGAAGCGAGACTGTCACTCGTTGCTCGTTCCACAAATAATTCTGCAGAAGTTGACTAGCGCGATATAGATATGTCGGAGTGTGTGGACCTGAGCTGTTAACAGGAACACAGAGTAGGCATACATGTCTGCCAGATTGCTTTGTCGTAGTAAGTACATTTTACAATAATGTTTAACGCCTTCGCTGGCCAATCATGTCAGCAGAGACCAGTTTAAATCAAGATCTTGTTTTGGTCAATCTCTATACATTTTCTTTAATTTTTCTTCTTTCTCCTTTTTTCCCACTCTCCCCACTGCGTGCATCCAACGGATGGCGTTCAACAGCAGCCCACCGTCCATTTGCATGTTTGTAGCCTCCGCCGACAGTTTCCGGAATGCGAGTAGGCAGCTTAGTGGGCACACGTGGAACCCCAGAGTGCGGAAGCATGTCCCTCCCACGGCGGACAGGAAGAGCACTTCCGGCTTTTACACCGTAAACGCGAAAAGATGAGGACAAAAAGGGGAAGGTACACACATAGACCTGTGGATATGGTTTCAACATACGTGTCGCTTACGGATCTCTTTTTTTTTTTTTTTTTTCACGTGAGCAAGCGCTTTTAGCCCTCATACCAACGATGTCAAAACCATATGGATGGCCTACGCCGCGCTGTACCGCGGAAACATTGTCCCAAAAACGAATGTTCAAGCGGCCTCTCGGTGTTGCTGTTAGCTTAGCGCTATCGTTTATAAAGTCATAAGAAGTTACTTAGCGCGAATGCCCCCCTGCATGAATGAAAGAAGTGCAGCCTTAACGAAGCGACGAGTACTAGAACGACAAAAGAAACCGGATGCGCCAGACAAAACTTTATAACGTAATTGTTACCTGCTTAAAAAAAACGAAAAGGAAAAATTCTAAAATTGGTCTGTAGGCAAAAGAGAGAGCATTGATCGTGGCTTCGTTTCTTTTCGTTAAACAGGACTTACTTGAAACCAACAGACAATAAAGCCATGGAATGTAAAGGATACATTATTTGTAGCCTTTAACTGTAGTATAATAATTACGATATAAATAGAAATAAATTAATGTGGATGAAAACTCAAGTTACCGCAGGTAGAGACCGAGCAGGTTGATTTTTTTCGGCAGCATTTCTGTTCATTCGGCTGTGGCGAGATGTTTTATTCTAAGGATTGGGTGGCGGGAGTCTGTTCACCTTGTTCCTCTTTTAAAAAAGGAAACGAAATCCCACCGTTAGTCGATATGAAGGTTCAAATTTGAACGCAACAGATTTGATTTCAATCAGTAAAGCCACTATTGCAATTAAAGAAAAAAAGAAACGTTTGTTTATTTTCCAAACATCTTAAGTAGGAAGCTTTAACCACGGTGCTAGCTTACCGTGCTAACTTAACGCGCTAACTTAGCGGCTAGGGTGCCACGTTGCTAAGCCCGAGGATGCTGGTTTGATTGCCTGCCATTCGGGCCGCCTTTAGACGGGGCCGTGTGCAAAAAGATCACCCGTGCGGACAAATGTTAGTCCACGCTAAAGAACACTTAGGTGGCCGTAATTACTGGAGACTGCCACACTTCTAGCCTAATGAGCTTATCGTGGGGTTTTTACATAACGAAAAACGAGCTCTTTAACGCTATCGCGTTAAAACTTGTTTTGGGCATGGTTGGTACATAGCATTTAAGGTGAAAACTTCAGCGAAACCAAGACGGACCACAAAGAGTAGAAGAGTCAAGCACTGGCGTTTGCTAACAACCGCTTTATTCTTCTAGCGACAACGCATATAAATGCCACAGCCTTAAAACTTGCATGCGTACGCATAACAAGACGTGTCGCACACGTAAAAACAGAGAATTTATTCGTTTTTACGTATGCAATACGTCTTGCTACGCGTGCGCATGCAAGGTTTGTGGTTGTGGCATTTATATGCGTTGTCGCTAGAAGAATAAAGCGGTTGTTAGCAAACGCCAGTGCTTGACTCTTCTACTCTTTGTGGTCCGTCTTGGTTTCGCTGAAGTTTTCACCTTAAGCGGCACTTGAAGCTCTTCTGAATTTAATTTTAATTGAAACTATTGGAACTTCACCAAAGGTATCTCTTCGACGTTCGTTCTATCAGTCCGTCTATAGTCGGTTATATTATGAGAAAAAAAAAAGGGGGGGGGGGGGGGCAGCTATGTTTTGGTGGTGCGAAGGCTGTGGACAGAGTGGAGCTGGTGACCTTGTCCTCATCCTTCCCCTTATCCTCCCCCTGACTTTCCTTTCACACTCCCTTCTATAGAGTAGTGTACATGGCTATGCTGTGCTTCAGAATGGCTAACAGGGAAGTTGGTGTGTTTCCATCTTGAACGAATAAACAACGCAAGTAGAAAACGCGGACGACCGGAGAAACGAATAAACAGCGCTGTTGTTCTGTCGTTCGTCTGCTCCTCCACGTTTTTTTTTTTTTTTTGGCGCTGTTTATTCGTACAAGATATATGCTATTCTTTACCCTATCCTCTCCCCCTCGCCGGCGCAACTCTTTCCCACCTTCTTGCTATACTATGCAATACAAGGCCGTGTATGTTTGCTCTCTCTTTCCATTTCTATCTCTTTTTATCCTTCGTTCTTTCTCTCTGTGTTAGGCTTAGCGTAATTAGACATACTTTGGCTCCATAAGAGTTAGCTTATTTAAGCCTAATTACGCAAAGCATAACTAGGAATAGCCTAATTAGGATTATTTAGATTTAATCAGGCTGATTTATTCTTAATTTAGGCTTGACTTCATAAAATATGGGGTAATTAGGCTTAGCTTTGCTTAACTTGACTCAGCCCGGCTTAGCTAGTCTCGACTGAGCTTAACTTGGTTGCGCGAGTGGACGTCATAGCCAGGCGTAGACTTGTCTAAGCTTATCTTGGCATCGCTTAGTGACGTCATACCTAGGCGGAGTTTTCTGTCCGCACCTCAGTGCCTAAAGAACAGCTTAAACAGCTCCGCTGTTACAGATGTAAGCTCCGCCCACAGCCACCGCTGTGTCCCTCCCATGAAAAATTTGCCTAAATACTCTATCCAATTGCACTTACCCACTTTGGTGACGTCAAGTAGTTGCCGAGTGTTTTAGAGTTGAATTTCTCGTATAGACACACGTTTTTGTTGCCGATTTTAGGTGGGAAACCTGAGCGTTCTGGTAAATTTCTTCAGGGACTCTTATATCGCTGCTCAGGGAAACGTAATGTTTTACGTAGTAGAACCTTTAACTTTTATTATGCTTATTATTTATGTTATCCGAGAAAAATTAATTGCAGTTCGAGCGAAAACTAGCTAGCACGACTCTCTTTCACGGGTGGAGGGCGGGCGCTGCGCGGTTCTGTGGGTGGAGCTTACGGTTATTTTTTCTGAGGTAACCGAGTAGGTGTAATCTGGTTGACCTTCCTTTCTTTCCTTCTTTCCTTTTCTCTCTTACGTCCCGCTACTTTCCTCGATGGAGTGATCTCCTATGACTCCTATGACACTCCACGCTGTCTCTCAATAGGCGACCGTCGTGACGAGGACAAAAGCGCGGTCGCTTGAAAGATCTTCAGTCCAGTGAAATTGAGCCGGCCTGAGGCACGGTTCCCTGTTCCCCGCGGCTTTTGTAAGCTCAGCTGCCCAAACCCGCAGAACGAAGCTATTGTAATTCAAGTTCGCTCCATTCTTATGGGGTATGAAAGAGCGTTCCGATGGATAAGAAAAAAAAAAGTTCACTAAGATATCCCAGCCGCCTTCATCTCAAAAAGCTTTTCTGGTAATTCTAAACACTTTAAAGTGATTTTTATTTAAAAATTGACGTCTCCTGCTCAATGAACAAAGGACACCGTAGACAGCCCTGCAGCCATACAAAAGGGGATGTTCAGCCCATTTCGTCGCGGTTGAAAAATTCGTCCGGAACATGCCAAATTTTCTTGCAAACTAGGAACGTTTTCTTTCAGGGAAATTCGTTTGGATATCCATTGCAGCTTTGTGCACACAAATGGGCGGATGGGAATTTTCGCTTTTATAGCCGAATTATACAACTGCAACGAATGGCTTGTTAATGCAATGCAAGTGCGGTTCACCATGCCAGTATGTGGAGCGAGTAATACTCGCCTGAGAGTAATACGATCGTCTCAGAGGAAAAAGAAGAACATGAATTTTGCATTCAAGTAGCGTTAGGCAAATGCATTATGGACCGCGTGACATTTTATATGTTGTTTCTGACAGTGCAAACGGGGTTGTCGTTCCATTACTGAAACGTTCATCTTAAGAGATGCACTTGGCCTCAAATTGTACTACAGCACTGGATAAGTTATGCTTGAGAAGCCACTTCTCCTTCTGTGCACTGCGTTGTATAGAATAGCCTAGCAGGGTGGCCGTTGGGTGGACACGAAAAGGCGCCAGAACTCACGCCAAAAGTAGCCAAAGTAGCCAGTTCATTTGATATTATCGCCGAATTTCCAGCCAAATAGAACAGAAGTGGTATCATCAACAGAGTCGTTACTATTGATGAATAAATAAAACCATTTTGAATAAGTAAAAGCACAAGTTTAAAAAAGAGCCATGGCGCCAACTGGAAATTTTCGTCGCCAACGGGGTCCAAACGTAGCCAATTTGCCGCAAAGTAGCCACCAACAGCAACCCTGTAGGCTAGGGCACCAGTTAAGACAGACAAGGAATAAATGTTCTCTCTATATGTATTTTAACACGCGAGTGCCCTCATGCTCGTTGAAGCGAAATGCGTCTCGTGATAGAGCATAAAAAACTTATATAAAAACAGAAAAACAATGTGTTTTGGCCTACGGTAAAAAAGAACCGCGATCTTGGAAACCCAAAAATAAGATCCGTCAGTAAGGATAACAAAGAAATAAATCAAGGAAAGTGATAGTAAAAAAAAAAAAGAAAAAAAAAAGAAAACCTTATGCCACGTAAGATCAACGCAGCAAGCTGTGACATAGTGTAGGAAGTCTCCACAGGTTTTGCACCGCTTAATTCGTTTACTGGTTAATTCTACGACGGCTGACCAGAGCCCGTTGGTGAGACTCCTTCAGGCGCTCTAATTCGATCTGGTAAGGCAATTATACCAATTTTCAGGTTGCCAGCTTAATCGTATTACGAGACGCTGCGGCTAATTTAGCGACCGCGACTGTAC
This sequence comes from Rhipicephalus appendiculatus, assembly GCA_030522465.1. NCBI lineage: Eukaryota > Metazoa > Arthropoda > Arachnida > Ixodida > Ixodidae > Rhipicephalus > Rhipicephalus appendiculatus. The sequence continues at coordinate 735,882 of JALIZH010001277.1, forward strand.
TCTACTTACCTGTCCAGTATACACTGTACAGAGTAAGTAGTATTTTTTTCAGGCACATCAGCTTAGCAAGGATACGGAGGATCGCGTCTTTTTAGTGCTTCTTTCTAATTACTGAGAACCACTGGCGTAGCCAGGGGAGGGGTGGAAGGTTGGCGGGGTACAAAACTCCCCGAAAATTTTCGATTTTGAATGTGTCGAATATACACAAACATATACACGAACATCCACACGAACATGCACATGAACATGAGCCCGAACGCGCACACGAACATATATGCACATGAAGGTGCACGCGAATATGCACATGAATTGAATGCGCACACGAACGTGAACTTGCACATGAACCTGCACACGAACGTGCACGTGAACGTGCACGTGCACACGAACATCTAGACAAACGTGTAGACGAACGTGCACGCCAACATGTACACGAATGTCAACGTGCACAGGAACATGCGCCCGAACATACAAGCGCACGTACTAACGGACCTAAAATGGCTGTAAGTCAGTTCTTCAGATTCCCGCAAGGATGCCGAAGGGCTAACAAAGGGAAATTGACATTTACCCGTTTGTATATAGCACGAAGCCAGAAGGAATCTATGCGAATTTCTTGTCGATGGAATCTCCCTCACGCTGTCACTTGCTAGGTTTCTGGTAAGGTCAACAGGTAGAGCTACCACCCCGGAAAGATGTTGCTCCAGGGTATGATCCCCGGACCAGGACACTTTTTTCGGTAACTAAGAAGCTGCCTTTTGGAGGAATTCAATTCAATTTTATTTTTTCAATATATACATGCTGGATGGTTGCGTTGGGTTACGGCACCTAGCGACCATAGCATACAACGCAGTAACGAAAGCAATCCGGCACAGTTATCACTGATCAGTATGAAAAACAGCAAATAGCAAGTACTTGTACGGTCGTTAATGTGACATTCCAGCAATAGCTGAAACTGCTCAAGGACAGAAATACCAACTATGGTGTACTAGAATGGGATAGTGGGCCGTCTTCAGAGCAAACCAATGGGACAGTGGTGGTCGCTTTTGCGATGACGCCACCAGTAGGGCGCTGCGATCGAACGGTGTGCCTATGGCGCGAATTTTGAATTTGTCATGCGGGGCCTAGTGCTAGTTAAGGCAGATGAACAAACATCATTCTTTCGCACAGTTTTGTTTGTTTCTAGGTTTCATACCATTATGTGACTAACCGCCGACAAATATGAAAAGTCTTAAACGTGCCCCCACACAGAGTGCGATTGTGGAAGTGAACAAGTACACTTACTTGAGTTCGCTTAAGTCCACATGACGGCCACGTTTTGTCGCTTCGTACGTGAAAGAAGAGCTCAAAATGCGGGGTAACATAGCGGCTTCAAAGTTCTTCACACGCTGGGTAACGTCAGGGAACGAAACAATCATAACGTACGTGCGCGGCACTACATTTCTAATCGTCTGCTTTCAATGCTTGTATTGAGCGTCGTCTGCACATAGTGCAGACGGTAAAAGATTTCGTTGTTTGCTCATGTAAGCCTTGTGTTTGCATAATGCGATAAAAGGAAACATTTACTAGCTGAAATTAATAAATGAACTCTGCAGATGGTAATAAGAGCGAAAGACCATTGCTGAATGATGCGGGTGTTTTTCGATCGTCTGCTAATGTGTACCTGATGTCCGCAAGATTCTCAACGGTGCTCCCCTGGCTGTCTCGAAGATTCACCATTTCCAGCAACACAAGAGAACGCCGCAGAACCAAAGTGTCAGCGAAGATAGGGCGAAGCACTCGTGCACCAATTAGTGTAAGTTTAAACAAGGCCTCCGTGAAAGCCGAGCCCATCTCGGAGGCCGTATATTATCCGCTGTCATACAATGACTCCAAGCTCCAGCGAGTGGTGGCGCCACCGTAGAACGGTGTGCTCTGTTGACTAGGCCGTCATCGCAAAAAGAGCCACGTCTCAGGCCCGAGACGGCACACTACCCCATTCCAGTACACCATATACCAACTACAGAAAATAGACATTTTTTACAATACCGCTACAGCAAGCAAAATATTACAATAGTAATATAGCAATGCTAGATATATAAAACAAAACGATCAAAACGCCAGCTATGTAAGCTAGACAGCAAGAAACTCATGTTAGTAGAATAACAATCATTAAAGAAGCGAAATGCGTTACACATGTATGTACTACTTATAACGATACATCACACTGCAAGTGAACGAAATATAAGCGCAAGTCTTGTTTACTGAAAATGTAATTTTCATATTTCTTCCTTGGCGCGTTACGGGCATCGAGCTACAAACGAATGGTTGCCAATTTTCTTTTCGATAAAATAAATGGAACTCCCCCCTCCCCTTCCCGAAAAATGTCCGGTTTTGCCACTGCTTATAACATTCTTGTGGTTTTGATGCTTTCCGAGTTCATTAAGCTCACTGGATCGCGATATGACACGTACACTTCTTTGCACTTCCAATCGTGTGCTTAATGCTGGTTTTTCGGATGTTCAAAAGATTTGTTTTAAAAGTTAAAGCTGGTGCTGTCAATTAACTGTCAGGACAACTAATGCAGAATAATTGAACCAGTTCAATAGAAGAGCAGACGGTTTTCTTGTGAGCAGCCTAAAGTCCCTAGATAAACTAAAGTAGCGCCAACCGCGCCCCTTCGCCTCTGCCTCCTCTCCCAACAGCTGCAGCAGCGCCTCTATGGTGTCTGACAGGAAACTGCCGAAAGCACGGCCGGCCGTGGCGAAAGGCCTTTCACAGGCCTTTCGCAGGCATACCCTCTCCCGGCGCACGGGAGAGGGTATGCACAGAGGACGGACAAGATGGCGCTTGCACTGGGGAGAGGAGGAGCCTGCACACTGACACGTATGACGCTACTTTAGTTATTCTAGGGACTTTAGAGCAGCCGGGACTATTGCGGCACCTAGTGGAGAAGATGTGAATCGTGCGCTTCTTTCTACGTGGACTCAGAGAGCCGCTTCGGCAAAGCGGCGGTGCACGAAGTTAGACCAAGGAATACACCAGGCCCCGACGTGCCGTCCCCGACGGACGAGTGTGACTACCAGACACCTAAGTCACGATTCACGGTCGCCTCCATTTTATTTATTTATTCATTCATTTATTTATTTATTCACCTATTTATTTATTTATATTCCACTTATGCCAACATAACTGAAGATATGCTGATGCCATCTCACACGCTTAAATGAAGTTGCCGCGCTCGGGGGAGGCTTCCACAGCTTGTTAGCGTGAGTGCGACGCCAAACGCTGACCTAGGCACCAACGCGCCGCCGTTAAGAGATGAAGAACAGCAACAACCTCCACAAGCTCCACCAGCCGTCTACGAGCTTCACAGCCAGCGAAATATGCACCGTCTCGCTTTGTCGTGCCACGAGAGTACAGGCGTGTAATACGCGTAAATGTGCCGCCCCGTTTTCAACGGGTCAGCATAAAACATTGCTCCAGGGTAATTCAGCAAGGATCCTAGATTACACACTGGCTCTTCACTGAAAGATAACGACGATAAACAACCATAACGATTAACTACGATCATTTCCTGCGTCCCTCTAATGCAAGGCAAGCGGGCTCTCTTGGCGTGTAGTTTAGTTGTGTATATATATACGAATGAGACGGCGATTGAGCCAGGGCTCGGTTTCTTTTATTTTTTTTGTTAGACACAGCCTAATGAAACCAACAAACAAATAAGCTAAGAAAGGTATAGAGCCATTATTTGTACATTTAACGACAGTATACTAATTATGACATAATTGGACAGGAATTAAGGGGGATGAAAAATCAACTCGCTGCAGGTAGGAATCCAACCGACAACCTTCGGATAATGCGCCCGATGTTTCTAGCAACTGAACTGCAGGGGTCGTCACTTTCCCATCCACTTTTTTGGGCACTTATGATTGTGTAATCCTGGGAGATACGTTAACGCAAGGGATGTTGCAGCGAGCACTTTAACCTCCTAAACAGTTTTCTCGCGAAAAAAAAAAAAAAAAAGCATTTTTCATCAGAAGCAAGGTGTCAGGTTCGGTTGACGTCAGTAAGCGGGCGAACCACGTTGGTATCCTCGTTTTTAAAAGAAATATAGTTTCTTAGTGCGCAGAACGTTTTAGAAAGGAGTCAGATAGGAAAGAGCGCACACTTACAACCACTTTATTGCACAGATTGGCGGGAATATATATACATCAAGAGGGCGAGAGTATGACACACAGGAAAAAGGGGGGGAATAATGGCGCATGCGCCAGAACATCTTATTCAAACTTGATTTACATTTTAACTTAAAAGATACTTGTACTCATTGTCCAACAGATTAACAGACGGGGCACTTACACACTCAGTTCCGGCCTTGCGTATCAAAAAAGCTTCATGTATTTCACGTGTCCTCTTGTCCCTATATCTCGCCATTACGCGGCATTCATCAAACATCGGGGTGCACCCACAATTGGCACAGTGACTTGCCATGTGGCTGCCCACTGATCCGCGCATGAGATTTGCGTGCTCCCTAAGGCGATCGTTCAGACACCGCCCTGTCTGACCGATGTAGTATCGACCACACGACAAAGAAATGTGATACACAACGCCTATAATACATATCTGACTCCTTTCTAAAACGTTCTGCGCACTAAGAAACTATATTTCTTTTAAAAATGCAATACCAACCAGCCCAAGTAGCTACTCTTTTGCGGTATCCTCGTATTACATAGCTGCAATGCTTTGAGTAAGAATTCATCGAATTTTGAAGAAAAAGAAAAAAAAAAAGAACAGCACTTGCTCTATCGACTATGCGTATAGCGTCCCACACCAACGATTACGTTTTTGCAGAGGCAGGAGGAAAAGATCAACATCATCATCAGCAGCAGCCTTACTGCGCCCCACTGCAGGGCAAAGGCCTCTCCCATGTTCCACCAATAAACCCAGTCTTGTGCTTGCAGCGGCCACGTTCTACTCCCGCAAACTTCTTAACCCCATGTGCCCACCTAACTTCGTCTCCCCGTCGCTCGCTTGCCTTCTCTTGGAATCCAGTCTGTTATTCTTAATGACCAGCGGTTATCCTGCCCACGCGCTACATGTCTAGCCCATGCCCATTCCTTCTTATTTATTTTGACGAAGATGTCCTTAACACACGTTTGGTTCCCGACCCATTCTGCTCTGTTCTCGTCCCTTAATTGATACTTATGATTTTCCTCTCCGTGGCTCGCTGTGTTGTCCTTAATTTAAGTTGAGTCCTATTTAATTCGCTCACCCGGCACCAAAACATTGCCACTTAAAAAAAAAAAGAAATAATGCTTCATGTTCAAAAAATTCCAGCAGTTCAACTCAGAAAACCAAATAATGACCGAGCCACCGCAATATCAGGTGTCCGGGCCCGACGCCTGTTCCGTTGTAATTGGATGAAATTATGGATTCCGGCGACTAAAACTGCTCCTGCAAATGCACGCCAGTAAACATTATTCAGCTTTGCATTTATTACCGGACGGACGATTTACGAAGCACTTTGTTGTCTTAAACTTCATCTGTAGTCGGAAATGGCTTCCCTAATTCTCCACAATGTGCGCCGGGCACTCGACACACGCCGATGAATAATAATAAATATTCGCGAATGTACTCTTGTTTGCAATAAGTATATACACGAAGCATAACTCTGTATTCTCCCGCTTGCATTTATTCGGCATGTCGCTTCTTCTGCAGCCCTCATCGTCCGTTTTTTTTTTTTAGTGTTCGAAAGGTTTGCAAAAAGTCTCTACGCTTGTTTAGTGCCCAACACGACTACTGCTTTTGTCTTGGTATGCGTAATAACACTGGTCCGTTCCCTTTGTTTTTTAGCTTCCATCCGGGTCCTTTAGTTTTCCAGCTCTATCTCTTTCTTTTTCATCCGGGACCCACTACACGTGCCCCATAACAAACGATAGACGCACTGAACAAAGCCTATAATTTTCTGCGTCTTGCATGATAATTGGAGGCCGCAGTAGAGTGAAAGGAAAATGTTTCGCCCTTCTTTTTAGAGAATAATCGCTTCGGTGAAAGCGTTGGTCCGCGTCGAGGGCCCACCGGCAGGCCTAATTTAACTGCCACGCCTGTAATTAATTGCAACTGTGTTAAATTTATTGGCTACCACCGAACGAGTTTTGCCAGATTCATGGTCGTCATTAAGGCGAGAAAGAGCATGTGTTCAATGCGAGGACTCAGTAAAGGAATGCGGAGTGTACGGAAACTGTAGCACCAACAGTCGATGTTTTCCTTGCGGGTCAGGCAACCGGCGGTCCTGAAAACACGTGCGCGGAGCCATTCGTTGGATCAATGCAGTCGACTGGAGAAGAAAAACAACGCGGCTTGTGCGTTTGAGTCGCCTGGGACGAATGCATAAAGAAATATTGCTTTTTCTTCCTAGATTCTCAAAGAAGCACTGCACGGGTGATACCGCCGTACATATCTCTCCGAAAAAAAAAATCACGCCATATCCACGAAGTGAATGAGGATGAGTGGGCGAAGCTCCGGAGGGAGGTAATCTAGTAAACCGTCAATCCCCGTAAATTTTGCCCACTCGATGGGGTAGATGATGATTTTGTTCAAGAGCTCTACGGACCACAAGGAGGGGGTTCCCCTGATTTTGTTTGCCTCATCAGCGTCATCGTCATCGTTATCACGTGTAGTGGGTACATTCCGCTATACTGGAACGCGCTTATTCTTCATGGTCATCAGGCGTCATCGTCATCTTTATCACGTGGAGTGGGTACATCCCACTATACGTGGCTACCTACTACTACTACTACTTCATACTACAAAGGAGGGACAGACCCGCACCCTAAAGAGCTTCGCCCCTAAAAGCTACCCGGCAACACTTTTTCCAAGTGATCAACTAGCTTCGGTAAAGGAGCTTATTGCCTCATGAATGGACAGCCTCGAAAGCCGCAAACATTTTGAGAATCTATCAAATACTAGCGGAGTTACAACAGAGATTTGTCGCCCGCTTTAAGCTCGTTCTCTCTCTGTGTGTACCAGTGAGCGCGCTGAAAGCTACGCAGGGGAGGGGGGGAGGGGAGAAGAAAGGACTAGAGAGCAAGAAGCTGCGTCCTATTTGAATAACAATGGTAGCGCGAAGAAACGGGACACCAGATAGTAACACTGAGACAAAGACACAGCACACAGTGTATCCGTGTTATTATCTTGTGTCCCGCTTGTCCTGTTTCTTTGCGCTGCCATTGTTATTCAAATATGCCGTACCAAAAAGCCGGCCTTGCAACTTTAAGCTACGTCCTTTCGTCAGCACGTGTCATGACCTAGAGCACTTTTCGTTTTTTTTTTTTTTTTTTTTTTTTTTTTTTTTTTTTTTTTTTTTTTTCGAACGCGTGGCTTACTTCCAATGTAAACGCAAGCGATCGTGCGGGCACGTCGTGGCACCCTGCGGTGGCCTCTATAACTATGCTGCCCACGATTCTCATATCAGCCAATAGCCGTGGACTTTGTGTTCATGGCGTGGCTCTTTGTGTTTGTGGAATCATTTGTCGAGAGAAGAGTGAGTGATTTCTAGCTGGCTTTGAGGATTAATCGTAAATTACAGGCCACGTTAAGCGCTATAATTTGCAGTTCACATGTTCCCGGGTGCTTCGTCTATCCGATCGACAGCGTTTTTTGATCATGCTCAAGAAGTGTAGCAGGGCACCTACAATGCCCCAACGTAGCTCATAACATTGTGAGCCACAGTGACTGGGTTGAACCGGAAATGCTGTAGACAGTCTACCGCTGAACTGTCAGCTATGGCGCGACGTCCATTTCAAAGGGCAGATAGGAAGAACAAAGGGAAAAATAGCAAAGAAGTCTGTACTCGATGACAAAAGGGTTGACAGGTCTGACAATTTTCGGGGACGTAATAACGACAGCTTTCACGATAAATCCGTGCCACAGCTGCGCCTGTCTGACGAGCCTCACAATCGACGCAGTGACCGCACACTCATTTATGTGTCTTGCGCAAAAAAATAAGTATTCTTCAATTGCAGTAAGAGAATGGGACAGTAAACAAAATATAATGAAACATTATTTCAAGTGCTTTGACCAGCAAGAATTCCGAGACGAGCAAAGTTTAAGCTTACGACATCGAAGACAAAGGTCAGAAGGAGCACAGGGGAAAGCAATGAGAAAACAGATAAGGGAGTTCATGACAAAAAATGGTGACGTCATCGTCAAAAGGTGTCCTAATGCTCGAACAAAAAGAAATTTAAAAAAAAGAGAGAAAAGTTAATCGTTCTATAGAAGAAAGGGGGGACAATTAGGAAAGTAGCATATTAGGAAATAGAGAACACAAAGATTGCTGTTAGTGCATCATCGAATGTGGTCTTTGGACTTTTTTATTTCTTTCCCATCCCGTCACTGTGGCGTATCCCTAAGCAACTGCTGTACCTCCATAATTGGTAATCTCGTGTCTTTTGTGCAGTTCTTTTATGTCATTTCTCTTTCCTTTGTGGTCAGCGTATTATCTTGCTCGCCTCGCAGCTGGTGCAAACATGTCTCTTGGTGATGTGGTGATGTATTTATTTTATCTTTCCCTCCTCTTGACGTTCATCGCTAATGGCGAGACAGGCCCTGATAGTTGATTGAGACATGTGTCATCTGTTATTGCCAAGCGCTTTGATAACGCTCACGAGCTTCGTGCGCTGTGTACGATCCTCATGTATTTTTCATTAATCTGGGAGGCTCCATTGTTCATGCTCATGACGGCCAGCGCAAATGGAACACGGACAAGAAGAAGAAAATTACGACACAAGCTGTGTCGTCATCTTCGTCTTCTTGTCCGTGTTCTTCGTGCTGGCCGTCATGAGCATTTTCCAACTCACCCAAGTCACTACCCTTTTAAAGACTCCATTGTATACCGCCTTTTTTGCATTTTATGACATATCTTGTACCTCCGACGCGAGGTGAGAAGTGAGCAGGAACAAAGCACGTTTAATTTTTTTGTAAAGCCAAAGCCTTTGATGCCTGATCAAACTGAAAAACTGGCAGGTGGTGTCAACATCGAGTGGTGCAAAAAATCACCATCACGGGATGACGTACCCCTATGAGGGCTTACGACGTCAATATACCGTGACGTCATACGGTAACGTCATCACGCGACATCGTTGCTTTGTTAAATGTGTGCCGATCTCGGAGGCATTGCAAAACCCCGTGAAGTGCAGAAAGCTTGCAACGCCTCCGATCCTGGAGGCAGTGCAAAAATCACGTTATGTGCAGAAAGCTTTCGGAGCTTGGGGGGACGGGATCAATACATTGACCGAAATAGCAAAAAGATGGCTGACAGTTAATCTAAAGTTTACGGATACAGTCAGTGCTATTGCCATTCACAGATTCCCTTATGGGTCGCTATAATGTTTTAGTTAAGCTCACTGCTAGTTAATCTTACTGCTAGTTAAACTCAAGTGTTTCCTCCTTTCTTAAACCTACATAACGTAGGGTGCTGAGAGAAGAAACATCAAGGCAATATTAATCGAGTTCTAGGTTCGTTGATAGAAGATAGGCAAGAAAACAATCTGTCATATTTCGCTTTCATTCTCTGTAACGACAACCATTCATATTAAAGCTCAGCCCGCGTATCGACGTTAATGTCGTCAGTGTACACCGCAGACGACGCGTCTGGAGAACAAGCGGACAGGCTTCTCAGAAAGCACTAGCGGTGCAGACACGAGAGATCATCAATCATCCGGGAAATATTAGACAGTTATTCGTCCGTATTACTCCTACGTGCAGGCTTGCTAGTCCATTTATTACAGTGCACAGACGCGCAAAATAAAGGCAGGAGTAGTATTTTTAATAATAACCACGCAAAGCTATTCTTGCATGTTTTTTTTCGCTCGTAAGTAAAACATTTTTGTCTGCTCTAGCGAAACATCCATGCACCAATTTACTCGGAATTTCAGTGGTCATGTTACTTTATTACTTCTTTTACAATCACTGTTACTCTCATCTCCTGATGCATCGTAGTTCAGTATTCCAGTGAGTTAAGAGCCTCTTTTCTATCAGCAGCTTTTTCTTTCTATTTATGATTTCAATGACGGCGGCAGTGATAAAAGATGCCGTAATGAAAATTCCCCTTCGTTTACTGATGCTCCAAAAGCCCTCTCTGCGAAATGGGATGCGTTAGTACCAAGTCACTGGCGGGAGCCTTCCAGAAAATTGCGGATTTTTTTTTTTCATTTCTGAAATTCGTCGCATCCGGAACGAAATTAAGAATATTCTTGTCACATTTTTTCTTCTGTCTTTTTCTTGTAGTGAGAAAGGGGGGGGGGGGGGGTATATTTAGGCGCCGTTAATTATAAGGAGAAACAAAAAAAAAAGGACTGCTACCCTCGCTTAATTTCCCCACGTATACGTGTGAAGCCTCGCTGCCGTCGCAGACCTTCGCTGCGTCGCGAAGAACGGGTGCTTGCACAACATATAGATAAATAGCCATCTTTAGTGATATTCCCGAAGATGTTAGCTTAGTTTATCGCCTGGCTTGCTGCTCCAGCTGTCCAGTGATGACCATGAAATATACAAAGATCACATATACACACAAAGAATACGCCCTATCACAAAAAACACACATATATACAAAAAAGAGTCATACATAAAGTTTCCCTAAAGTCAGTAGTTTTCAAAAACACCAGAAGCGATTTCGTGTTGCGCATCGCACAAACACTGCTTTGCCACGGGTCGAGAAGGTGCCGCAGCTCCGAGGTCAAGCCATGTTGCAAACGAAGCGCTGCCTTCGGAATCTGTCGTTCCTGCGTCGTAACGGGAACGGTCATACAGGACGTGTTCCCGAGTGCTACACCAGCTAGACATAGCCGATTCCGACTGTTCTTAATGTAGGCAGCGAATTTACTCTCCGAAACTGAAAGCCGAAACTCTATTAGAGATGCAATGAATGTTAAGAAACCTTTGGTGAAGATGATTGTCGAGTTTGGGGATCGAAGAGGAAGCCCTCAGAATAGTGCGGGTGTAGGCCACTTGGTTGGTGGTTCTTGGTTAGGGAAGGTAACCACGACATCTATCTATCTATCTATCTATCTATCTATCTATCTATCTATCTATCTATCTATCTATCTATCTATCTATCTATCTATCTATCTATCTATCTATCTATCTATCTATCTATCTATCTATCTATCTATCTATCTATCTATCTATCTATCTCTATCTATCTATCTATCTATCTATCTATCTATCTATCTATCTATCTATCTATCTATCTATCTATCTGTCTGTCTGTCTGTCTGTCTGTCTGTCTGTCTGTCTGTCTGTCTGTCTGTCTGTCTGTCTGTCTGTCTGGTTCTTTACTTGTCTCTTTCTCGTTCTTGTTACGTGATGGTTGCCTAGAGCAGCAGCAGTGAAAGTATAACTGGTCGTGCCGCGTACATAAATTCATGGTTGATTTAAATTCACACTGGACTTCAGCGGTTGCCAAAAGGACAAATGCACGCGGAGAGTGTCTCGCAAAAATGCATGAATATTTGCCGCCGCTTATCCCTATTGCAAGCAATCAGCTGTGCTTCTGCGAAGCATGCTTCACTGCATTTATACCCTTTGTGTGGAAAAGCATAGCGTTTCGCCTACCACTGATCGACGTTTTTCTCATATCAACGGCGTCGTGCGCGGCCATTTCGATATTGAGTTTCGGAGAATGCTCGCTCTTAGTACACTGTGTCGTGCGGTGAAAGGGTATCCGTTTTCATTTCTTGTAGTCGACGTCATGCATAAAGGATTATTGTTCTCGAATTTGCCTATAGATTTTTTAACGAACGGGTATCGGTGCCGCCATGTTGTGCTGTTAACCTTGTCGTTTTGTATCTTCAACAGCTGAGTGAACAGTGCTCACTCACTCACTCCTCACTCACTCACTCACTCACTCACTCACTCACTCACTCACTCACTCACTCACTCACTCACTCACTCACTCACTCACTCACTCACTCACTCACTCACTCACTCATTCACTCACTCACTCACTCACTCACTCACTCACTCCTCCTCACTCACTCACTCACTCACTCACTCACTCCACTCTCCACTCACTCACCACTCACTCACTCACTCACTCCTCACTCACTCACTCACTCCTCCTCACTCACTCACTCACTCACTCATTCACTCACTCACTCACTCCACTCACTCACTCACCTATTCAGTCACTGAATTACACACTCACCAACTCACTCGGTCAATAACTCACCCATGCTAGTGTCATGTGGTCGCGACGTTAACAAAAGGCAGCAGTCGGCGGCTTTGAGACGAAACCTTTTATTTAGGCAAAATTGTGCCCGGGAAACGAAAAGTCGAACTACAAGCAATACACGCTGTACACTGATAGCGGCGAACAGTGCATCGGCCGTTGATAATCTGCGAAGCAGTAACGCGCGTCGCCTTTTATGGGAATGCTATCGAAGATTCCAGCGTTATTGCTGGTGGCAGCGTAAGCTCTCGAATAAACTAGACTATTTGCGTCCTGCGCGCAATCTTTACCGAAAAATCTTATACAGTCGCGAAGATTCTCAAAAATTGCTGTGTGGTCAGCGCCGAGCATTACTAACAGTCTTTGCTGGTGAAAACTGAATACATCAAAATAAAATATGCCTGGCAATAGGAACGAAACTGGGTGGTTGTAAGTAGCACTGTTTGCCTTTTTTGCCTGCTTTCCTGTCTTGCTAATTCCAGGTAAATAAGACTTTTCCCTCGATGATCTCATTACCATAAGTGATAGAAACAGTGTCAATACCCCCCCCCCCCCCCTTACCGCCCCTAAGAAGTATTGAGATTTTCGTTTTTTTTTAAATGTAGTTGCAAAATGCGCAATACAAAGTAACTAAGCTAAATAATGCGCTTGAAATTGAAGTTGGGTATTGACAAATGTAACTGCGATTTCTTGAACAAAGATCACTTCCCGTGAAGAAATTATTTCGTTCGCCAGCCATGTGCAAAAGAACAACGTATTATAAAATGCCGCATACTTCTCAGGATTTACTTATTTGACCTCAGTGTCGCGGTGTGTCTCAGGAGAGTTTCGAAAATTCCGGAAAGCAAAGTTTTGTAGTTTGCGAAACTCCATTATTTGTGATGCCAGCATGCTTGCTCAAGAGCTTCAAAGGACGATGCTTGCTCAAGACAATCAAAGGATTCAAAGGGATTCAAAGGCACATTTTAAATGTCATTTCTATTTTTAATAAGGGGGATAAGCAAAACTCTGCTAATTATAGACCGATATCTCTACTTCCTGTTTTTTCGAACAGTTTAAAAAAATTATTTTAACTCGCCTTTCCCGTTTCATTGAACGACATAACTGGATACTGTCATTCCAGCATGGTTTCAGAAAAAAACACAGTCCACTGAAACGGCCCTACTCGCCCAAAAAAGAATTTAATCTTAAAACGTTTGAGGAAACACACGTTATGTTAGCCCATTTTGTTGACGTCAAGGAAGCTTTCGACAGCCTAAACCATGAAATACTTCTCGCCAAGCTTCAAAGTTATGAGATAAGAGCGCATGCTCTCGAACTGATCCGATCTTATTTGTCTTATAGATGCCAGTGTGTTAATGTCAATGGGAACACCTCACAAACGTGGCGTCTTACGTCAGGTGTACCACAGGGAAATATCCTGGGGCCATTGTTGTTTAATTTATATATTAGTGATATTGTCCAGATTCACTCCAAGGCATTTTTGTTATATACGTCGATGACACCAGTGTTTTCTCTGGCGGTAAAAATGCAAACAAATTACAGGGAATGCTAACGAAATGATTGACGTTCTCGAGCGTTGGTCAAATTTAAATGTTTTATAAATTAATGCGACTAAAACAAAAGCGATCATTTTTCGTCCCAAAGGTAAAACTGTACTGTGATCTCAATTTTTAGGCTATGGATCCGAAAACATAAAAATTGTTTTCGGATCCATAGCTTAAATAATGTGGTTTCGCACTACCTTCGAGATCGGAGGCGTTGCGAGCTTTCTGCACGGGAACCTCCGCTTGTTTGTTCGTCTACGTACCACGTCACAGTGGAACGAGCCGCACTTCAAACATGCCCGACTGCACTCATTTGACCCTACGTTATGTCTTCAAGTCCCATCGGGGCTTCGCCGAGAAGACGCGACCCTTCTGTGTAGGCTATGGTTGGGCGTTGCGTTTACCAACGCATATGCTTTCCGCATTGGGATGGCCGACACCGCAGCCTGTGACTACTGTGGCAGTGAGGAGACTATTGGACATATCTTTTGCGATTGCCTACAGTATAGGGCACAGCGACTATGCCTTTGCAACGCGCTCAACAAGTTAGACGACCGACCTTTGTCGGAAGAAAGGATTTTAAGCCATCGACAGGATGCGACGTCACAGAAGAAGGCCCTGAAAGCGCTGCTGCGATTTTTGCGATCGACCGGCCTTTCTGAACGACTTTAGCCAGAACGCCCTTCCTGTGCGCGTCGCTTTCTATCCTGCGTGTGCGTGCATTTTTTTTTCCTTTCATTTTTTTTCTTCTCTCTCTCTCTCTCTCTACACCCTCTTTCTTGCCCCTATTTCCCCTCCCCAGTGCTGGGTAGCAAACCGGATGCTAGTATCTGGTTAACCTCCCGGCCTTCCTCTTCATCTCTCTCTCTCTCTCTGCCCCTGACGTTGTTTTGCATTGGCTCAGGAATTGACCCGTCTGTGACCAAGTGGCGATGTCATATAATTACTTAACAGTAGCATCATGATGACGCCCCAATGTTTAGTGAGGCCGTAATATGATGACGTCATCGCAGCACGATAGACGTTTGCATTACTTTTTGTTGACGCCGACGCCGCCTACGATCACTTCTCGCGTTTGACGAGGATTTTGCCTTAGTTGTTATTTCGTGTCCTTTCATAGTCAGAATGTGTATGATCTCTGCAATGTTGAACACGAGTGATGGATGCCCTTTCGCGGATGAAACAATGCAGAAGTGATGCTTTGTTGACACGGTGGTTCAGAGAGCAGGCGCGGGAACAACTTTTACATAGCTTCCAGCATTTTCCCGCTCGATGGATGGCGTCTGCTTGGGTTAGCAAACGACATTTTCCCTCCGTTTATGAGTTCGCTCTTGCGTTCCCGGGTGCATACACACGAGCGCGTTGCAGAAAGACTAGCTTGTACTACGCAAATAAAGCGCGCGGAAATGGCATCTAGAACGAAGTGAAAAACAACAACAACAACAACAACAGCCCGTTCAGAACACTACTGCACTGCGCCGAGATGCGGAATAAAACGGTTCGCCTCCGCGAACGCGTCGGGGGCTTGTAGTTTCTGCTCGAAATGTCATTCGTGGACACAGAATGCGACAGCATTCCCCAGCTGCGACATAGACAGAGGACACCGAGGCGGTAAATCGATGATCGAAACGCAGAGACGCAGGATGCGGAAGGATATGCGATGACACTCCCCGGCTTCAACACTCCCCCCCCATCCCCTTTTTCTCGTGTATTGTTATCTCAACGACATTTTCATAACCTGCTTCAGGTCATCGGCTTTCCCGAAAGTGTGAGCTTGACGCGAATGGAGAAACCCTCAATTTCTAAACTCTCCGATACATGTAACGCTGTGGAAACATGAGCTGCGCACACACAGGCAGTCGCACGCACACTCGCACACACGTAAGCCCGCACGCACACTCGCGCACTCGCGCACAATTGAACACACAGCCACACACACAAACGCCCACACACACATGTGGAGATAGACAGTGAGGAGGAAGAAGGCATAACTTTTAATCAGAACATTGTTCATAATCCTAAGTTGGGAAAAGCGAACTAAATATAAACACTTGGTGATGTAGGCTGGAAGTGAGGGCAAGAAAAGACGATTGTTTGCTTGTTTTGTTAGTAAAGGGTAACCAACCAACCATATGCACCTGGACTAAAATGACTTATTAGGTAATGTAACTGTGCTGTCAACCCTGTTGCGAGGGTTCTTCCACAGCGGGTAATGTAGTAATAAATATGAATTAATAATATTCACAAACAATGAAGACAGCAAAATCAAATCGAGTAATGAACACAGATCAGCATTATCCACAATCACTGAATACAGGGAACTGAAGCGGCACACTCGTGTACCCTGAATGCATCAGAATGAAACAGGGCACTCAAGCGGATTATCTTCCAGAGGTCGTTCGAATTTAGACATATCATGATATTTTGAAAGAGACATTGGCAAATTATTCCACCTTTCAATTACGTGAGGGAAGAAAGACTAAAACTAAAGGAAGCAGGCAGAGGTTAACCATGCAGACACCAACCCGGTCGGCTACGCTACGCTGGAGGAAGGGAAAAGGGAGTGAAGAGAAGAGAAGGAGAGGAGGAAAAGGAAAGAAGAAATAAGAGTGTCATAAAGTATCAGTAAAAAGCTATAAGCTTGGATTACACGAGTAGAATTGGCTCTTGAACCGGGTCCTAGTGTGTATGACTCTTTTCTAATTTTTATTTTGCCCTTGTAATACATGGGATACTAGATTTAATCGATGTTTTTCTCCAAGTGTTTCTAGCAGGTCCAGCTTAGTGCAACGGATGATTTGTGGGACTGAATCAGTCCTCCAATATTGAGGATATATAAAGCGCACTTCGTACTTCTGAATTCTTTCCAGTTGTCTATTTTCAGGTGATTTTTATGAGAGCTGCATAGCACTGACACATGCCCGAAAACTGGCCTCGCAAAATATTTCTAAGCAGTTACGTTCACCTCGGTTGTAGCTTCCTCCGTTTTTTCTTAGTGGTCGTTATAAGTGGTCGTTCTTACTCAAGTGCAGCTGACGGCTTTGTTGTCAAAATATAGCGAACGTTTCTGTAACAGTAACCATTACGACTCTTCCAGTCTTGTCGACGGCATAATGGACTCTCGAGTGCTCGGCGTTTTCAGCATACCGTATTAGACTGTTTGTCGGATGGCTGCGACATGACCCCGCGTTTGATTTCGTCTAGCCGAGACAAAGGGTCCACCCCTGTCCGGAATGCAGAAGATGGGTCATACACGGTTATTAAACATGGACGCTGCGCGAAGAAATTGCTTCATAATCACAGCGTCGCGACAAGTGAAAGACTGTAAAGATAAAAAAAAAAGAAGGATCCAAAAGAAGTCGATGTGAGAGGAGGGTGAAAGGCGGGAAGAGAAGAAGGGAGGAGCGATTAAAAAAAAGCACAGGAAATAAAGAGGACTTAGAAAGAACTCAGAGTACTGCGAGGCTGTGGCACAAATTTGCAGATTTGCATGAAGCGAGAGTCTGTTATCATCACTAAAACACGTGTACATTAACAATTATTCATGTAGTGTGAGCTAGACAAAAAACTGAAGTAATCATAAAACTTTGATTCAACGTAAACGCATACCGTGCGTAGTAATCGGCTTTGAAAGGAACGTGTGCCTTCCTTTTTCTTCTACCTCGGGGTCTTTCACGTTTATATCTTAAGGTCCAGAAAGCAAAGGAAAAGCCAGAAGCGCTTAACATGCACAAAACAGTCTGAGATTCAAAAAAGAAAACATATCCGTCAGTACAGAAGGAGGGAAAGAGCGAAGCTACTCTTACTAAGGTAATTAGGCGGCGTGCTAAGAACGCAGAGTTCTTGCTTTGATCCATGTTCAGCTGACGAGACGTGCTTTTCCTTAATTATAGGTAATTAACTCCGGCGAAAGTCTCGAAGCCGAACGTGGCGTAACCACTTTGCGTCGTCGTTCACTTTACATCACTCTCGAGGCGGTGTTCCCATTTCTCGCTACACTCGAATGGCTTAAGCTAAGCTTGAAACTTAAGCACTTAACGAGTGTTCTATACGCTAAGAGGCCGTTAGGTTAAGTCTTCTCCCTTCGTAGCGATGCTTGTCCAACAATTAAGCCTCATCACTTCTTAAGCACTTCTACACAGGAATTAAAAATAGCGAAGTATGATGTCGTAAAGAAACGTAGAATTGCGGCGATATTCCCTAAGTGGCACGGCCGTTGTTTGCAAAGACAGAGAAGTAAAAAAGACTGTAATAGAGGTCAGACTAAGCCCTAATTAAATACTTTGCAAACGCGACTCCACTGTCTGTGTTTGCGAAAAACTTAATTACTCAAGGCAGCGACGTGGTAGATCACAGTCGAGTGCAATATGAGCTGGAACACCAAACTTGCATTTCACCAATGATTACTTGTAACATACCGTTATGAATGTGAAGAGAAAGCGTTTTGCTTGAGCGTTTTGTGTTATGAACACTTTTGCGCTTCTCAACTGCGTTTAGCCGCTATGGCCTTTCAAAGGTAACTTAAGTGCTCCAGCTCATATTGCTCACGACTTACATTTATGATTTTATTACAGTGCTGCGATGGCGGAGATAGGCAATATTAGTTAGTGTTCAGAGTACGAGTGCAAACACGGTGGACTTCACGCAAGCAATACACTTTTTTTTAGAATAGTAATGTAATAAATGGTCCGTGTTAGTGTTAGATTTTCCTTTATGCATTGTATCTTCTAATTTACAAAACGTTATATATAATTGTCTCATATTTTAGGGAGGGACACTGTTTTCTTTTTTGATGGCCAGTGAGCTGACCGAGAAAAAGCTTCTTGAACACTGGCTAGGGCGTCAACCGCAGGGACTCCCCTATGAACGAACGGGAGTGGGGGGGATAGGCTAACCAAATCCAACGACGTTACCCAACACTATAAAATTCGGCACCGGGAATACCCCTGCCCCAGCCCAATTCAATCGGGCCTGGTCCGTTCGATGGCGGCAGTCAAAACAGACACCTACACTAACCCCGCCATTGCGAGTCATATTTACCGTGACTTATATACCACCAACTCGTGCGACTGTTGCACTAATATAGGCCACATTACCTCATATTCTGTAAGAGTGTCCAAAGCTTATTGCTGAAAAATAGGAACCCGGTTTCCAATGAGAACCTTCGGGCGCGTTGGTGAGCCTCACTGCTCACTTCAGGATTGGACCACCATATCTGGGTGATCCAGCAGGCCAAGCTGGTGAGAAACACGGTCACGGTCTCTCGGACGCCATTTCTCCGCAAGAATGTCATTTCTTACGGAGATAATAGTCAGGCGTAGCGTTTGAAATGTTTGTCTATTTTAATTTTTTTTGTACACTTGAAGGCCGTCCACTCTATATACCAAATTTGGCCCGTAATAGTGATTGAAACAAGCAGAAGCACCCAAGAACGTCCTAGCCAAGCTAAACACGACGTAGATATCTATTCACGTTCGTGACTCTAAGTCTCAGCGGTCATTAGGAAGTTTTAGAATAGCGTACGCAAAGCTCTGCGTTAGCGTTTGTCGCCACTGCGCATGCGTCGTACGCTATCCTCTTGCGGGTCCCCCGTTAAGTGACGCAAATAACGGGTGAACGCAACGACGTCTATCTTTGCGTTCGCTATTCTAAAACTGCCTATTATTAAATTGAATTGAGAGCTACCTCTGCGATCACTGTTAGTAATACCTCCAGGCACTAACGGTACCTAACGGAATGGACTACGTATTGCATACGTTACAGCCATCTTCTTATTAGACACTTTTAGTTTAGCGTACGTAACGAGCCTACGTACGCAGCATGGCTACGGGAGAGAAGTGCGCATGCGCAGTACATAACGTATCTATTCCACGGATGAGTGTGTACGCCCGAAAAAAAAATCCGGCGATTGCAAGATGGCACAGAACGTAAAAATGTGGATCCGATGATTCAGCTTGACTCGGATGCCAGTGGCCGTTATAACGGCCGGTACCGCAGCATGGCGCTAAGAAGCACTCGAAAGCTGTTTCATTTCACATATGATACGTCTAGTTGGACCAAATGCATCCCGTTAAGGTCGATACGGTAAACTAAAAGTGTTGCTGAGCGCTTCGCTTGCAGCGTACGCATCGTATCGTGCTGCGTACGTAGGCTTGTTGCGTACGCCCAACTAAAGGTGTCTATTGAAATGATAGCTGGCTCTGCGATCACAGTTAGCGCCTGAGGGCATAGACTGTGTCCCGCGTATGTTACAGCCATCTCCTTAACATCTGAGAGCTTCTCGAAGACGACTCGTCTGCCTATAGTACACGAATGCACACAGCTTCCCGCACGTGTACTCATAGGCATCCTCGCGTTAACGGACGCTGACCGACTCCGAATGTTCTGTGCAAACACGGCGGTGCCGTCAGGCACAAATGCAAACACGGACGCTAACAAACACGCGATACCCCGACGACACTCGTGGCCATAAGCGTAAGTAAACAGACGCATCACGGGTATTTGCACGCAGTCAGCACTCCAGGATAGGATGCGGTCACGCACAACGTTGAAACACTCAAAACATCTCCTCCCAAATGGGGCATATCGCCCGTAATGTGACTATGACTAACATACCTAATGTAGGAATATATATATATATATATATATATATATATATATATATATATATATATATATATATATATATATATATATATATATATATATATATATATATATATATATATATATATATATATGAGAACTAACAGACAATGATGCCAAGGAAAGTATAGGGGACGTTATTAGAAGTAATTGTAAGGTAAATGTGAAGAAAGGCAACAGGCGGCGCTGACTGACGCTCCCACGTTTAATGAACATATATACCCTATAAAGTGGACGGGGGGGGATGACAGCCACCGTAGCTCAGCGGTAGAGCATCGGACGCGTTATTCGAAGGTCGCAGGTTCGGATCCTGCCGGTGGCATGTTATCTTTTCGTCCACTTCTCTTTCTTCACATTTACATTACAATTACTTCTAATAACGTCCCCTATACTTTTCTTGGCATCATTGTCTGTTAGTTCTCATTAGTAATGTGTTTAACAATAGCAAAACGAGCCCTTAAGTTCACACTCCTTTCCTATATATATATATATATATATATATATATATATATATACATTCATGGCGATTTTACTTGTGGGACAGATTGAGTGCTCCATATACATCTATATATATATTTAAATATATATATATTCAGCCTGCTCATCTCCTACGATTCTTTTCGCCGTAGTTCTTCACATTATTCTGCCAGTTTTTTTTTTCACTACGGTGCTCAGCAGCATAAGCCATTCGACGCTTTTCTGCATTGTGGAGTCGGCTTTACCGCGCTGCTCACGCAGAACCGCAACTGGCCCTGGCGTCGCGAGGTTTATGCGATGCGCCACTGAGACGATCAGTAAACACCGATGCATACCGTCATCCCAAAGCTTCTCTGGGCGCTCAGAGTCGTTTACCCTTTTTTCTTTTTTTTTTTTAAGATGATGAATGGTAGGGTAAGGTGGGGCAAAATGAGACAAAAATTTGAAAATAGTGAATATTTATTTTTATTTCACTCTCTACCCTTAAACGACTATGCA
This sequence comes from Rhipicephalus appendiculatus, assembly GCA_030522465.1. Lineage (NCBI taxonomy): Eukaryota > Metazoa > Arthropoda > Arachnida > Ixodida > Ixodidae > Rhipicephalus > Rhipicephalus appendiculatus. The sequence goes on from JALIZH010001277.1 coordinate 757,251, forward strand.
GAAACTTTCCTTTGGGTACAAGGTATGTGCTACATAAATATGACCATGTTGCCACTGTTAAAAAGTTTATTTTAAAAAGAAATAAAAAATGCACCAGATGTCTCATTTTGCCCCAACCTGCGGGGCAAAACGAGACAGTGCGAACAAAAATTTAACCCTTCAGTTTTTGCAGTAGAAGCACTTGAAATTAAACTCCGTGGGCCCCTCACGCAGCCTTCATGACCCCAGTCCTTGCACTCCACGCATTGAATCCAGACAGAATCCGGTGCTGTTTTGCTCCAAAACTCCTTGCAGATCAAACACCACCAGTCTTTCTTTGTGCTATTGTTGTATTTTGTTGAAAGCTTGCACTTCATTGGATTATTCAACGATTGGACGCTAGATATAATCTGACGCATCTTCTTCGCGTCCTTTTGCCGTTTTGGTGAAGAACTGCACGGGCGTTTCGTGGCTTTCAGCTTCGTCAGCCGGGCTTCGTGAGGCGATGAACTTAAAACAGTGCTAGTTTCGAATTTTCTAGCACAAGTTTGGTATTGAAGGAAAACTCGATGGCGAGACGTGTTTGTGAACGGCTTGACTTGGAGATTCTTCCAAATTTGCGTTCGCCTCTTGAGAGCATCCTTGGGAACGCAGAAAAATCTCGATGCAGCACGAATGGAGTGGGTGTCCTGAACAGCAGTCAGTGCTTTTTCACGTCGTTTTCCTCCCAGGAAGCTTTATATGATATTCTCTTGTGCGTCTGAACCTTCCTAAACAATAAAATATAATATATAATGATTGTAAGTAAATGGTTCACTTAACTAGACACTCTCTAAGGCAATTCAATGCCTTTTTGTCGCGTTTTGCCCCCCCCTCACATGCCCAAATTCAAAAAAAATTTCCGCTTTGGCCCCGCGCACCAAGTGAACTGAAATTTTACTGGTATGTAGCTAGTAGTATATAGAAACAATATAAATACTTACGTTGCTGTACTGACGCCAGAGTAGCTTCATGCACGGATCCGAAAATTTGGCCGTGAAGAATTTCGCCCCTTTTTGACGGGTCACGAACACACTGACACCAGCCGCGTAATTTTTCCCACGCGAACGCTGTGAGCAATCATCAACTTTTACACATAAAAAGGTGGAAAACTACCTGCACCTCTCGCTGAAATATAGAAACAAAGAAAAGTGCTTTCTGTATTAGCTATAGAGGTCGGCAAAGCCAAAATGTCGCGTTTTGCCCCGTGTCTCATTTTGCCCCGCCTTACCCTAAAGGTTAGTGGCACCCGCTAAACAAAAAAAAAAAAAAAACAGAAAGGGACAAAAATACGCGAAATGTCACACTATATTTCGGATGCAGTACGATACCAAATAAGTAAAACAGCACAAACTGACAGTGCGTCAAACACGCAGTTTGATACATGCGTTAATTCACTTGAGGTACGTGCGCCAAAACAAATATATTGAATTTTTGTTTTTAAGGCGAACCTCTTAGATCATAACTGAGGGTACTTTTGGCGCATATCAAACGAGGACACAAACACACAAGAGAACAGGACGGGCGCCGACGGGCGCCGATGTGTGTTTGTGTCCTCGTTTGATTTGCGCCAAAAGTACCCTCAGTTAAGAACCAGTACCAACTAGCTCAAACCAGAATTCTCTTAGATCAGTGGCGTAGCCAGGGGGTGGCACACCGGGCACGTGCCCCCCCCCCCCCCCCCCCCGAAATTTTTTTTCCGCCATGGCATACAGAGCGAAAAATGACGATTTCAAGGAGGTGCCCCTTCCCGAAATCAAGGGGGTGCCTCCCCCCCCCCCCCCCCCGAAAAAAATTTCTGGCTACGCCCCTGTCTTAGATGCCTCGTGAATGCCCATATTTAAACGTCGGTGGCGTCGGGTCAACACGAGTGGTGCCGAAGATCATCACGTGAAGACGTCGCCATATGACATCATCATCACCTAACAGATATCCGAAATTTGTGACGTCATCACGTGGAGTCGTCACTTAATTGGTCATAGGTGGGCCGATAACGGAGGCACAGAAAAAAAAATTGACGAAACCTGGGCTTAGGCGCGCAAGGCTTAAAACAGTGAAACTGGGTGATTCTGAATACCGAGATTGTTGCTGCAAAATGTGTCTATAGTCAGTGACAAGCTAAGAATACCCCTATCCATTTGTGTTATGCGCGTCCAACTAGAGCTGCCATTTGCTATGATGTAATGGTTAGGACGAACCAATAAAAAATTCAACTCTTATCCACACGTACACAGCATCATCCTCGCCGGTCGTCATTCTATGCAGTTGAAGTTTGTGATTGTGCCGCGTTTGACATGCACCGAAGCGGCAGCAGCTCGGAGTGTTATGCAACGCTTTATCGCGTTGCAAAACACTCCCTTATCCGCCTCCCCATGTGTAGGGTAGCAAACTGCACATAGTCTAGTTAACCTCCCTACCTCTCCTATAGTTCTTCTCTCTGTCTCTCTCTCTTATCGCGTTCCCTCTTTGCCGCAGCTTGAAGTAGCAACACGGCGGAAGAATGAAAAATAAGGGCAATGTGGCCTCGTGGGCGGAGCCTATATTTATTCTTAGGCTGTCACCGACTATTCGCCTCGAGATCTTGGAGTGGCGCCCTCTCGCGTGTGACGTCAGGGAGAGGACTCGGATGCAGCTCTTCGCGCGCGCTCTCGCTACGTGAAGGCTGTTCGACGCTGCCGGCCTGTCTATCGCGCTCGCGTTATTGAAACATTGGTGGGCGAGTTGATAAAGCAATTTGTACTGAATGTTCAAGCAAAATGCACAGCGAAATCGAGTGGAGTTGCCGTCAGGAGCACGTTCTGTGTCGATTGCTCCTGTTGTCGTCTGCTAGCCATCCATGTGTACATCTGCTTCTATGGTGAATTTTTCTTTTCGCGACTGTTCTATGGCCGTGGCGCACTCAAAATGACTTTCCTGCCCGCTTTCAATAACTGACTTCAGCGTTCGGGCTTCAGCTTCCATGTCTGCGTTAAGCGCAATAAATGTATACCGCGTGCTGCGCGTGTTCGGTTGCCAAGCCTGTGCCTTCGGTTCAATTCCTCTTTTCGGAGTTTTAAGCGCATGACAAACGACGTGTGATGTCATTCAAATAAATTAAGTGGCGTTACCGGCAACAACGTTTGATTAAATACACATTTTTAGCAGCTGCTGTGTAAGCGCGTCGTAAGTACTTTAAATTGAAACACGAAATAAACAGGGTGAGTCTAAAGGGGATGCACGACGGGGATATGAAATATCGGTAGGTTGTCCGGAGTGATTTTCTTTTGTTTTTGTTCTATTTTTTTTTCGCAACATATTTTAATCCTTACGTTAATAAATCGACGTTTGTTCACTCGTTCATGGTGGTCTGAAAATATGCTGAACAGAATTACTGTAATCATACTAACGTTGATAAACATAAAGCTTTCGCATCGAAAGATGTATTTGCAATAAAATACTGTAAATCAGTCTCAACGGTCGACTCCTGATGTGGCTTGGTGCGATCACTGTACTAAAGAGACTCGAGTTCCTTATGCATTTGCCTAAGTTGACTCGAAGGCGAAAGTCCATCTTTTTCTTGAGTCGATGTATTGTTCCTTCGCCGCCCCCCCTCCGAATGCTTTCTGGACGTAACATGGTTTTGCATTGAAGCTTTCTACACATCACCTGGTTTTGCATCGCCTCCGAGATCGGCCCACCAATCACGGAGGCAATACAAAGCGACGATGTCATGTGATGACGTAATCATGTGACGTGACGTTATGACGTCACGAACTTTGTCGGTCTGGGATGTCATGATGACGTGATCATGTGATGAATTTTCGCATCACTCGTGTTGACGCTGGCGACGCGGAACGCCGACGGTCAATTTTCGCAATGGAATCTAAGGCTCCCACCTTAAAATATTCAATCTTGTTACAGCACGGTAAAGAATCACAATGATCAGCCACAGGGGCCAAAAGAATGGTGGGAAAGAGCTCTCTTTCTCCTCTTCCTGGACACATTCGCCGATTTCCTAATGTTTACGAAGCTGTACTATCGGTGTCAAGTAAAACGCGAACACTGCAGCGGATCGCGTCGCCCAAGCATTAGAAATATAGTGCGCGCCATCCTGTCATTACCACTGGCAGGCTCGCACAGTCGAGTAGGCAGCACTGCGCGATCGAAAACATGAATGCGGCTCATGAACGTATCTACCTCTAATCATAAGAGGCGAACTGTACCACGCGCACCACTGCTGGCGTTTCATTCCGAGCGATCTTATTTGCATCCAGCTCGCCCAAGCTATGCTAGTGGTCCGCAATAACCCGCTGGTCGATGAACTTATCGATTTCATTTTGTCGGCTGTCGTGTCTGCACAAGTCCACATGACTACAATTGGGAGTGGAGCGTGAATTTTCGTTCATCTCAAGTCTGTTTACACAACGCTGATTTTTGCGAATAAGCCGCAAAATTGATCGCGCTGCGATTTCAAAGCAGCGGACACTCTCTTTAACTCACTTGGCGCGGGCGTTCGCGCTCTCATGTAAGCTATTTCAACGCCGTCCAGCCCAGTGAGCGACTCTACGAACTCGGGGGGCATGAACCTGACCGCGATGGCTGTCGGTATACAGAAGATATGTTAAATGTTAACGTTTCTTAAACTCATGTAATGCTAGCAGTCATCTCAATAAATATCATTGCAAGAAAATGCAGCTAGTAGTCGAGGAACGCCGTGCGACGCGAGCGAACTATAATAAAAATGCTGCTGTTTTAGCAAGAGCGTAGCAGACGACAAAAGCCGAATCCCCGCCTTTGCGTCACCGGAGCGCCGTTCGCAGCGCCGCCATCGGTCGCACACGAGGCGAATAGGCTTTAGCTAGGTGATGCTAGGTTGTTTCTAGGTTGATTCTCAGCGCAGAGAGGTTCCAGTTACCCTACAGACAGTTACAGAGAGCCACAGTCATGACACGGATGTCCAAATTCCAGAGGCAGTTGCTCGCGCCGAAACCAGGCGCTCGGACCACTCATAGATCTACGGGCAGGTCGTCGTTGGCGTAAGCCTTCCATCGGTTCGGCGTCTTCTCGCAGCCGCCGTTGCCTTTCCTGTTCCCTAGTATTCTCTCATTGTACGAACACGGGGTCTCTGCTCACGGCCGTCGCTTCACAGCCACTTGATGGGCTAACTGTTGCATTATTCATTTTTAGTTAACCAGTATTGAGTAGAGGGATTTAACCAATTTTGGTGGTGGCACATACCCTTTATAATAATGATAGTTTTTTTCGTTCGTTGGAGAAGGAACAATTTGTTAAATAGCTTTCCTGTTAAAACCAGCGGAGGAGAAGAAAGCTCGCAGTGTCTCTGATCTAGGAGGCTGTGCCGCGGCAGGTGTAGATAGCTTTCGGAGGGGGGGGAGGGGAACAATTTATAGGCTACGAAGAAAAAGATGGCTTTTGCCTTGGAGTTGCAGTAGGCGAGTGCATAAGGGAACCTGATAGTGTTTTCTTACATTTGCTTTCGAAAAGAAAACGTGACTTGAAAGGCAGGGAATATGAGAGAAGGAATCAAAACTATTCTCTCTTTCTCTACCTGAAACCCCTTGCTCTCTCTCAGGTCGGTGAAGCACAATGAACGATGAAGTCAGTGAGGAAGTTCCGTTTATAAATAAGGTGGTACCGGCGTTCTCTATTTCTTTTTTTCTTTTCGTTCCACATCACGAGTAGGTACAGAAGGTGGGCAGTATTTCGTGCATATCTCAAGGGCAGACTTCAAATTGAAAGAAAATGTAGGAGCGCTGCGTGGTAGAACACACGCCCAAGCTCCTCCGAGATCTGCGTACCGCCAGCGGTAAATGATGCATATAAATAGCTCGCCGTTATAACGCTGGAACATGCATGGCGCGTGGTTGAGTTGTCCAACGCAGCACGCTGTGGAACAAGAGGACGTTGGCTCAACTGCCCGCTCGGACGCTTCGAGAATTTCTTTCCTTTTGATTTATTTTTCTTTGTGCATTTTTTATATATATACATGCATACATATCCGGGGCATGACGGTGAGGGCAAAAGTCCGCCGAGAGTGTCCATATAATTGCTATCGCAAGAAAAGAAGACTGTTATAGAGGAAGCAATAGGTTGAGGTAGTTCTTCCAGAAGAAAAACCATCCGACACTGAGCTTCTCCTCGTCTCTCCCAGGGGCCTGCTCTCGCGGCAAACACTACAAAAGTCGATGGTGAAGAGCGCCGTTAAATACAGTAGGCTAGAAGAAAGTGTATAAGACGAGGAGCTTGGCCTTCCCTTCTCTACCACTCCCGGGATTTCATGATGGAGTGTGACCGAACGCCTCCCATTAATTCTTGATCATCGGTCGCCTCTGCCGTGAGAGGCTCGTTCACCGCCGTATCTCGCAGCATCCTGCCGTTTTCGGAGCGTTTCATCTTCCGAACTGGCGGTTAGAGCGTCAGTGTAGTGCGCTTTTTCTTCTTCTTGTTCACCTCTCAACCGTGGCTCACACCCATTGAGGGGGGATTGGCGGGAACGACGGGGTTTTATAAATTCGTGTAGAACTTCGGAATAGATATTTATGCAGTAGAAACTTGACAAAATCATAGAGGACGTCTTGCACTATCTATCTATCTATCTATCTATCTATCTATCTATCTATCTATCTATCTATCTATCTATCTATCTATCTATCTATCTATCTATCTATCTATCTATCTATCTATCTATCTATCTATCTATCTATCTATCTATCTATCTATCTATATATATATATATATATATATATATATATATATCTATATATACATATATATATATATATATATATATATATATATATATATATATATATATATATATATATATATATATATATATATATATATATATATATATATATATATATATATATAGATGCAGTAGAAGGTGTCCTTGGATCCAGTACAAGCAATAGTACGAATCGGGGACGTGCAAAACGAAAACTTTTTATTTTTCCAGCGTTTCAGCCGCGGACCGGCCTTCATCAGGGAAAACACGATACAGAAATTTTCTGTATCGTGTTTTCCCTCATGAAGGCCGGTCGCCGGCTGAAACGTTGGAACAATAAAAAGTTTTCGTTTTGAACGTCCTCTATTTCGTAGTATTACTATATGTTTGTACATAATGACAGGTAGGTGCATTCACGCCTTCCTGTCTTTACTACGTGTGTGTCGTGTTTCGTTTATGCGCCGCGCTAATGCACGCTATGCTTATGGATGATCAACTCGCCCGCGCAGGAAACCTCCTGATCTTCACACAGAACACGATCCCCTGGTGTAGCGGACGTCATGGGCAGCTTTCGCAGAGCAGCGCAGAACACGAGCGAACCCTAAGCACGGGGCCAGACCGCTCTCTTTTTTCAAAATAATTCTCTCACGTTGCTTGTCAGCTGACGAGTCTCAAGTATGCTGGCAATGCAGTCGGGGTGCGCGGCGGCGCCTGTCAAACTGTTTCTCGTAACCACCGCGTGAAGGCGCCACAACACACGGCGTCCCTCTTCCCTACTCCCCTTACCCCGTGGTTGCTGAAGGAGCGTGCGACCGGGAGCAGTTCAAAGGGAAGGAAAGAACAATTGGGGAAGAAGTATCACCGCGGGCATGAACAATGTCTAGGTAGAAGCGGGTTGAGAAGGAGGCGACGCTCTTAGCATGCGAGATTAGGTGAAACAAAAGGCGTTACGATGGATGGATCATTCGAACGATGTGTTTGCGTTGTTTTTGTGCGCTGCTTCATCAATATCATTCGAAGGAGTCGAAATAGCCAGCACCGGTAGTTCGAAAGAAAGTATAAAGAGGCAAGCTAATGCCGCGTGGGAGCTATGTTTTGAAGACGAAAATAGAAATGACTACGACGACGAAATATTACGTGGGTGTGCCTGTATTGAAGAAAATGAAAGTAAGGGAGCTGGGGAGAAAGGAAGAAATCATTCTTGTGGGTCGGATCTAAGGGAGGGAGACTGCGGGTCAAGGCGCTCCTGTTTCGGGAGCAGAGAAAAGGGGAGAGCATATACGAAAGAAGGATTTATTGTTAGCCGACAGAATAAAAGAAAAGGGTCGAAGGGAAGCTAGGGGTCAAGGCACCTGTGGTTGGGGAATAGACTATGGGAGAGGGTATCGAAGAGAGAAATAAGGTTTTGTAAGCTCACAGAGCAAAAGAAAAGAACCTGTCTAAGGGAATAACAGGGAAGTTCTGCGCTCTCTCTCAGTTAGGGGAAGGGTCTAAGTGTTGGAAAATACAAATGAAGGCACTCACGTTTAGGGAATAGACAAAGGGGAAGAGGATATACGAAAGAGAAGTGCATTATGGGTTGAGAGTAAAAAAAAAGCGTTGAATCGAACACTAGGCATTTTTTTTTGTCTCCTCAGTTTGGGGAAGCGAAGAAGAAACCAAGTCTAGGAGAGAGAGAGGGGGGGGGGGGGGCGATCGGGGAGAGAAGGTCGGAGAGGAAGCGGGAGAGGTCTCCTCCGAAACGAAAGAGAGAGGGGGGGGACGCGAGCGGCTGGGGGAGGGAAACGAGAGGGGAGGAGGGGGGATAAAGAGGAATCGCGGGGTCCGCCCGCGCGCGCGTCCGTCATCGCGCAATGTGCGTGCGGAAGAGCGCGCGCGCCTCGGCTCCGGTCCCTACGCCCCGTCGCGGCCGTTGAAGCCTCGGGCGCAGTCTTCGCTGTCACCGCGCCTGCCTCGGATTGTAACGGAACGCCTTCGCACGAGGAAAGAGACACACACACAGTCTGTGCCTAGAGGGGCTTCGGCCCGGTGTTTCGGTCTCGTCGACGTTCCGGGGTTGTTGTTACGCTCCTCGTCCACGTCTCTTTCGACCTGTTAGACTTCTTCTGTGTAGCTTTTTCTTTCTTTATCGGCCCGAAAGGCAGCGTTTCTCCCGGGAGGCACTTCATCTACTCCCGCCAGTGAGTGCGTGGCCTGTGTTTGTTCCTCCCTGAGGACGCCTGGGGTGTCACAGAGAATCGCGCGGATTGAAAGGCCCCGTGGCGACTTCCGTGTTTCCCAGGAGTCGGTGCCTCGTCGTCGTCGCCGCCGGTTGGAGCTCGGAATTAGTGTCCACTGTGCAAGCTCTCCGCACTGCAGTTCATCCTTTGTGGTAAGCCTCAATCTCTTGGTTTCTGTTTCTATAGTTCATTTTGTAGCTTTTTAATTTAGCTTGTATCATGTGGAGCGAGAACCACCTTCTCGCTCTTTATCATTAGAGTTCCGTGAGGGGCTTTGTGCTCTCTCGGAAGCCCAACTTATCAATATTAAGAATGACAACGTATGCGACACCTCATTGCAAGGCGACAATTTTTGGTCGGTGCTGAAATGTTGGTGCTCGTGAAACGGCTTTGTTACAACCATCTAGGAACGAAGGGAAGTCTACTTGGTTACCGCTTTACAAATGTTTCGAAACACAACATGTGGTCAGCAGGATCTTCGCATCGGTGAGATTGCGGTACATACAGCAGTCAATGTGAACCAATAACTATAAACATGCAAATGTTAAACTTCTTCCGAGGCGTGTTGTAAATATTGTCACGTGGTCGTGACGGCGAAGAAGGCTTCTGCGAGACTGGAAAGTATGGAACGCTTTATTTGTGCGAACTTGTTCCGGAAAAATGAAAACTCAAAATACAAGCGATACACGCGCGCCCTGATAGCGGCGAGAGCAGTTATCAGCCGTCGAGTAATACGATCATCGGGGGAACGCGTCGTCTTTTATACATCAGACGTCGAACCTTGAAGCGTTATCGCTGGTGCTCGCGTAAGTTCTCGGGCAAGCTTGACTATTCACGTTCTGCGCGTAACCGTAACAAAATGAGCTCAAACAATCGCGAGGCTTCTCAAACTTTGCGGAGCGGTCTTTGTCAAGCGTTGCTAAGAGTATTTGTGGGTGAAACTCGAACACACGAAAACAAAGGAATAAACACGCGTGGCAATCTAGTAAACCCAGTAAATGCGATTGTATGCTAAACAAACATCTTGTCGCTTACGAGAGATGGCAACTGAACGCTCAAGTTCAGGCTTTCTCTGCGAAAAAAAAAAATAATGTCAACGGAAAGAAATCTGACCGATACAACTGAAACACAGGTTTATCAGCGCAACTTAAACAAATATATATGGAGAGTAATATTCCCTAGGAAACAGCGTGAAATAAGGCGAGTGTCATCAAAGCTAATACTGAAATGCACTCTATCGTAAAGAAATACTGCAAACGAATTGTTGCGTAGTTTGAGCAAAAAAG
>JALIZH010001277.1:770000-815000 GCA_030522465.1 Rhipicephalus appendiculatus
CTTGTAAGTTAGGTTAATAAGGTCTAACAGCAAACAGAATTAATTGATATGCCCGGAACAAGTACCGACATGCACTCATGCGAGCAGTGAGCCTTAATTTTGAAATATATGACGCTATATATGCCCCAAAACACTTTTATGTTGACGTAGAGCTAACGCAATAAAAATTAAAAGTAATCTGTAATTGCCATTTGCTTGCGTTTCTTCTGTCGCCACCCTAAAGCATCGTTCGCAGCTTGCCCAGGAGCTCCAGCGCAGTGTCCGAATTCTCATCTCAACGCGTGCATAAAATTCTCAACGTGTGCATAAAATATTGCAGGTACAAGGTGAAAAAAAATGCTAACATTGCGTTTTCATAAACAAGAAGCAATTCATCCTGCAGCGAGCCACATGGCTACAAACGCGGAGCATCAAGATATGAACGCACGCCCGCGTACGGTATTGGTGATTTTTTTCTCGTCGCACACCATGCGCCGCGAGAATTAGGCCCTCCCGTCGCTGATTTGAGCTTCGCGTGACTCGCCGTTTCGTTGTATGTAGTATGAGGGTGCAGTTTCTACGTCACCACATTGTTTCCAGGAACTAGTACCGGTGGGGCACCGTCCCACTTGCAATTTCGAAAAGCAGCTGTGATGCACCTACATTATCTCACTGCGGGCATTCTACAGCTGAAGGAAAAGAACAGTGAAAAGCACGAATGGTCTCGTATGCATTCGCCTAAGACGACTCGAAGGTGAAAGCTATCAGCTTCTTCGACCTTTTGTTCTCAGTCGATGTATTGATCCTTCTCTACCCCCCTCCCGTCTCTCCGAAATCGTTCTGCTCCTAAACCGCGTCCGCCGCGGTGGTGTAGCGGTTAGGCTGCTCGACTGCTGACCTGAATGTCCCGGGTTCGATCCCGGCCGCGGCGGTCGCATTTCGATGGAGGTGAAATGGTAGAGGCCCATGCACTGTGCGATGTCAGTGCACGTTAAAGAACACCAGATGGTCGAAATTTCCGGAGCCCTCCACTACGTCGTCCCTCATAATCATATCGTGGTTTTGGGACGTTAAACCCAACATATTATTATTAAATATTATTATTACTGCTGCTAACCCTTTCAGCCCTGGATTTTTAGGGGCGAAGCTCCTTAGGCTGTCACGAAAACCGTTGTCGTCGAGGCTCGCCGTAGTCCTTAGTCGAAGCGCAGGTGCGAAACATCTGTGTGCAGTACCGTCTACAGAGCATACATAGCACGCATATGGTTTAAAGAAAAAAACAAAATAAACGGCCCCAACAGCGTAAGAACACCGACATTTAACCACTCATAAATCAAAGCATATGACAGAACAAAAGGTTAACAAGAACAAAATAAAAGGTTGTTAACCAGAACAATACAGATGACCACGATTCACGATCGGATGCACACTGCTTCGCCCCATCATTAACATTCACTTCGTGGATCTGCAGCCATTTTTATTTTTGCCGGTGGATAGTTTTGTGCGAGTTTTCTTAATTATTAGGACGCCAGATTACCACAAACAAAAAAATTGAGTCAGTGGTGCAATCGTCTACGGATTTAAATACATGGTGTGAAATTATGTCATCGGGGGTCAGTGGTTGTGAAATGGGAAAATGACTTCTTTATTCCTGCTACTCACTGGAGTACACAAAATCTGAGCCAACGTCTTATTCGGCAGTGTGGAAGTCCTTGAAACAACTACGGAACACCGTTCCAAAAACGGCGCTTACCCTCCTCAGCTTACCCGTCCCGGCGTCACCCAAGACTTCTGTCAGGCGTCTACTTCTTTTTGCCTTCCAACTCCGCAAAAATGCCACAATAGTGGTGGCAATCGCAGTGGGAGTCATTGAATAAGTACTCCCCCAAAAATATGTTTTTTTTTGTACTTTTTTGCCTTATACTAACACTTGCATTCAGTGTATTGCCTAACATCGAATATTCATATGTATTGTAATCTATTCATATGTATTCATATGTATTGTATTCATATGTATTGTACCCCACTCCCCTCTGTAAAGCTATTGCGATTGAGGGTAAAATAAATGAAAATGAAATGAAATGAAATTAAGGAAAGAAGTGTAAATTTAAGGGCTCGTTTTCTTTCTTAGACACAATGTTAAATGACAACTAACAGACAAGGAAGGAAGGAAGGAAGGAAGGAAGGAAGAGGAGGGAAAGGAAAGGCAGGGATGTTAACCAGTCCAGTAGGACCGGTATGCTACCCTACACTGGGGAAAGGGGTGGGGGAGATTTAAAGATGGAGAAAGAGAGAGAGAGAGATAGAGGAGAGAGCACGCACACACAAAGTCTCACTTCGCAGTCATCACAGCCATAAGTCTATAATCGTCGCTGCAAGTCCGTTGCCTTTAAGAAGTTTAGCACTGCCTTCGTCGCCTTCACCCGCGATGACCTCTCTGGTCGACTTTCCAGAATGGTTTCTAGCGTCATCGGTCTCTGGTCTATGCGAGCTAGAGCGGCTGCTAGTGATGTTCTCTGCGCACTATAGCGAGGAGAGTCACAGAAGAAGTGTTGTAATGTTTCCTCGCTACCACAGTTGTCGCAAAAAGGGTTGTCAGCCATTTCGATTCTATAGGAGAATGACTTCGTGAAAGCCACTCTCAGCCACAAACGGCAAAGGAAAGTATAGGGGTGTTATCAGAAGTAATTGTAATGTAATTATGAAGAAAGACGAAAAGATAACTTGCCGCCGGCAGGGACCGAACCTGCGATCTTCGAATGACGCGTCCGATGCTCTACCACTGAGCTACGGCTGCGGCCAACCGCCTCGCAGGTTCGGTCCCTGCCGGCGGCAAGTTATCTTTTCGTCCACTTTTCTTTCTTCACATTTACATTTCAACTCCTTCTAATAATATCCCCGATACTTTCCTTGGCATCATTGTCTGTTATTTCTACTTTATTATTGGGCCCCAAGAATTAGCAGTGTTGGTATTGTTTCCGAGTTGCTCAGAAGAATATTGTGAGATGGTGTCAATCGACACCGCCAGGGCCGAAAGGGCTGACGTGTTTCTTCACCAATGTTAGGCGCATTGTTTTTGCACACCACCAGAGATCAGATGGCTCGCAATCTTTCTGCACTTCATATGGTTTAGCACTGCCTCCGTGATCGGCCCACCTTGGACCAAGGGACGATTTCATGGGAAAATGTCATCATGTGCCGTCATCTGGTATGACGCCATAGTAACCTCAAGATGACATCATGATGACACCACAATTTTAGAGACCTGTAACGTCATGATGGAAGTCACGTGGTGACACCATCGCCTGATGACGTTTGGCATCCCTTGTGTTGGCGCCGCCGATTAGCTACCCTGGAGGTCACTTTTCGCGTTTGTTGCGGCATAAAAGCTTTGACCTTAAAAAAAGCAATGAGTTAGCAAAGTTACACGTAGGGGCTAATAGGCTGTCGTTCACTGTCGCTGTGCTGAATGATACTCGATGAAGTTCACGACAGAACGAAATATAAGAGACGATTAGGGATCGCGCTCTACGTCATCATTTATAGTATTTTAGTGTGCCATAAATTTCTTACCAAGTTTTACCGGGTATGCGAAAGTGTCAGGACAGGTGGACTTTACGGCATAGTGATTTAGTTTTTTAGTATTACTTTACAAAGTTCATTTTTCTTTTATTTATTTTTTTTTACAAAACGCTACTCTACAGACCCAACTGGCCAAACTTCGCAACTGCATTGTTGGCGTCACCTTCCTCCGCATGATCGGGAGAGCTCCACATACGTCTTCCGCAGCGAACTTGGCTCTATATTCGGCCAGAAAACAACACAACCGATGCACCATCTCAGTCGAATACCAAGCTGTACGTGAATCGGTTGCAGAGCCTTCGAATCTCACGATCGAAGGCGGGGTCCCGAGGTTGTTGTGATGCCACGGCAGCGAAATGCCCTTCGTGGTGGACGCCTTTCTCTATTTCACCTCTCTGTATCTCTCGCTCATTATCTCTTAGCATTCGTGCGTGCCTCTCTGCACCTACCAGTTATCTCCCTTCTCTTACTGCACTTCTGTGCCTTACATCAGCTTCTCCACCATTGTCTCTTTCATGTCTTTGCACTTTTTCTCTCTTTTATTTTACTTCACTTTCACTATCTCCCAGAATGCCCCCCCTGTCTCTGTCCCTCTCATCTATCTGCCATCTGCTTTTATGATTACCTTCTTTATCTTGTCCTTATGTCTCCACCATTAACCCTTTCTTGTCTCCCTCCCCTATTTATATATTTTTGCTGTGTCTTTCAACTTATGTCACTCTCATTATCTCCCAGGATGCATACCTGCCTCTCTTTCTCTTATCAATGTCTTCCGTTTCCCTTCATTATTCTACTCTCTTTCTTGTCTTTACATCTCTATCGCGCCCTCTCTTCACTTATTCACTCTTCAGTCCACCCACATGACCGTTCAAGTGCTACTTGTGTATCCCGCGCCACAGCGGATATAACCCCACTCGTGCCGCCTATCGCAGACAGCTGCCGCGGGCTGTAACCCAGCCTCATGTCTGGGCACGCCTGCCACAAAAAAGAAGAAAAAAAAGACAGAAAAGGTCGTTTCGAGACTAGCTCTATAGGCACCACGCCGCTCCGAGATATAGCTTTCCCGAAGGGCGGAAGTGCGAACCCATCTAGCTTCCTGCGTTTCACTGACACCGATGACAGAGCGTTTATATGTGCTCCGGTTCTTGGTGATCGTATTGGGTGGGGGTGTGGGTGGTTCGTTGGTCGGTTGCCCCTGGCTACCGCTGTGTGGTCGCTTTGCAAGGAGCGCCGCGTCAACAAAAGGTCACGACACACTGTGCTCGCCATTCTTGCAGAGCTTGGGCAAGGCGGTCCTACTTGAGGCAAAGACAAAAATAAAGAAAGAAAACACTCCAGGGGTACAGACGGCAGCGTGAAATCGAGCGTGGCAAAGGATCGTTTTCTTCGGCATCTTGTTTGCACCCTTTCGCAAATGGCGAGCACGCACGACTTGCATAGCCCTGGGAGAACAGCCGGAATATTCGAGGGCCAATCAAGTTGATTGAGATGTGAGGCTATATTAGTGAAAGTCACGCTACTGAGGGCACTCATGTGAGTTGGAAGAGGTATGTTATCTTGGCTAGCTCAAATTGAAGAAAAGGACTTCAAGTCGCCTAAGACGGCTTGAAGTTGAAAGCAACCTTCTTATTATTTTCCTTCTCAGTCGATGTATTGATCCACCCCCGCCCCCCCTTCGGAAACTGTCGGCACCTAACGTGGTTTTGCACAGCCTCCGAGATCGGCCCATCTTTGACCAATCTGCGATGTCATGTGATGACGTCACAAAATATTGCGATGTGACGTCATGATGACGTCATCACGGGATCAATTTTTGCATCACTCATGTTGACGCCGATGACGCCGACGGCAATTTTCGCGTTTGATTATACATGCAAGGCGTTCGCCCTAATGTAGGTAGATAACAATTTCAATGATTACTCCGGGAATGTTAGCCTGGTTCATCACCTGGCTGGCTACTCCAGCTGTCGGGTACTGACTATGCTATATACAATGATCCCATATACATACACATAACACGTACAGTCACACGCACACATATACACAAAAGATTTAATTATAAAGTTTCGTATTGCGATGCGCAATAAAAAGCGCTGTTGGCAGTTGCGTAGCCATGGGATGGTACACCGGGCACATGCACCTCCTGAATTTCTTTCTGCCATGGGACGCAGAGCTCAAGATGGCACTCGACCACACTTGCCGGTCCGGCCAGCACTTTGGATCAAAGACGTGATGAAACAATTTTCCTCCTAGTCCACTGGCTGTTGGTGTTCTCGAGGAGTACACACCTTAGCGAGTAACAGGGAAAGCACACAGTCTGAAGGCAAAGTACCCTGTACTACCCTGTACTGTTGAAGACAATGAGAAAGAATGATGATGATAAGGAAGTAAACTGTGGGATTGGGCTAATTTATATTGCAACATTAAACTGATCAGCGCAAAAAGTAGGCACAGCACACATAGAATAGACGAGGACATGCGCTTGCCCTCGTCTATTCTGAGTGTGCTGTGTCTACTTTTCGCGCTGATCAGTTTAATGATGCAATACCAATTAGCCCGATCCCACACTCTACTTTCCTTATCATCATCATTCTCTCATTGCCATTCAACAGTACAGGGTAGCGACCCGGGCTGTTCTTGGTTAACCGCCCTGACTTTGCCTTCAGACTGTGTGCTTTCCCTGTTACGCGATAAGGTGTGTAGTCCTCGGGAACACCAACATCCAGCAGTGAACACAACATCGTCTATTCTGTGTGTGCTGTGCTTACTTTTTGCGCTGAGCAGTTTAATGATAATTAGGAGGATGTCTCGGAAAATGGTGACGTCAGAAATGACACGTAACATTGAGGTTTCATGGGAAAGTTCACAGCAGGGAAAATACGGTATGCAGGTTCGACGGTCGTAATCAGCCGGGTTCACTAATTCCGTGGTGTTCCCCGGATGTCCATTAGACACTTCGTTAGTTGAAATGGAAAATCTCGTAGAGGGAAACTGAGTCAGAGGCTTCTGTAGTCGCCTAATATAATGATGTGTGAACGGCTGGCAATTGCTAGCAAATTCGACATGACGATTGCGGCCTGGCGGCTATTACAACCAAGATGGCAGCAACGATGTCATTAGTACAAGTGTGGTGATGGTTGTAGCACGTCATCACATGTACCTGCGAATGACCTTCGAGCAAGCACCGTGTGGCATGGTGAGCGTGAAATGCGATGCTAGCGGGACCTTTATGAGCCTTACATCGAGAACACACACACAGACACACAGATACGACGGCCAGAATCCGCCTGATGAAATGTTCATATAATTGCTCTCGCTAACCATATGGCTCACGCAACATAGGTGCACTCGTGTTATGGATACTCAATTTCGAATACAGCACTGTTTGGGCAGAATGAAAGAATTCAAGCGAGCTCATCAAAGGAAAAGCGTTAGGTTCAGCACTTGGGAGTTTATATGCATGGGCTATTGATTTTTCGTTAATCTTCATGCTATAGTGCATACATGTATCACCTGTTTTAGCTTACGCTAACCTAATGAAGCGTGTGAGGGTCATAGCGCGATGTTGAAGCGACAGGACGAAGGGAGACGGGGACGAGTGCTCGTCTTTTTCTGCCGTCGTCTGTTCGTTCATACTTCTCGCTGTGGCCTTTACACCCGCACTAACGGCCTTTCGTGTGAAGACGATAAGGAAGACACCAGCAGCACCGCACCGTTGGTCTAGATAGCGACGACCATGGTGGCATCCGTTAAGACTAGTACGTCCCGACCCCGGCATCGAATGCTGACGATGATGATAAGAGAAAAAGAGAGAAAGTCGGGTTATTCGGAAGAAGTGTGCTCGGCTCGCGTAAAATCAGTCTGAGTTCTACTGTGCGGGTAATGGGACCGAGGCAAAGAAAGGCCGCGCAAGAATAGGAAAAGGAAGAACAATAAAGTAGAAGAAGAAGGACACTTTGTAATTTCCAAAGTGAGTTCGGCGTGAGGTGCGACCGGCGTCCGTTGGCGCGCCCCGACGGCCACCTGGCACCATGCCAGGGCACGGACGGACGGACGGACGTCAGCATGAGACATTAAAGGCCTTCGCCTTAAAAGAGGAAAGATGGCAGGTATTGTTATCTTAGAAGGAGAGTAAGTGTCGTTTGCATAGGCGTGCGCAGGGTTCGCTATCAAGGGGTGAGGACAGGTTTCACCGCATTTCGATGGAGGCGAAATGGTAGATGCCCGTGTACTGTGCGATGTCAGTGCACGTTAAAGAACACCAGATTGGCGAAATTTTCGGAGCCCTCCACTACGCCATCCCCCCATAATCATATCTTGGTTTTGCGACGTAAAACCCCAAATATCATTATTCATTGCTAATTCTCATATGTTTGTAAATTGTTATTTTATTAGCTGACAGTGCGGACTGCAATATGCGCATAGAGTTGATCATCCCTATGTTTACCGCGACGTGATGTGCTATTGAGGCATCAGTACACTGGCAAGCATCGATACACTGGCCTTTTTTTACTCTATTCACCCATACGATGTAGAACGCAATAATAATAATTTAGGTTTTTTTTACGCCCCTGAACAACGATATAATTTTGAGGGACGCCGTAGTGAAGGGATCCGGAAATTATGACCATCCGTTGTACTTCAATGTGCGCCTAAATCTAACAATACCAGCCTCAAGCATCATGCCGCCATCGAAATGTGGCCTCCGCAGCCGGGATTCGATCCCGCGACCTTCGCGTCTGCAGTCGAGCACCGTAACCACTGGACCACCGCGGCGGGTTCATACAGAACACGCGTGAAACAAATACAAAATGATCGTTCAGAAATAGATAGATAGATAGATAGATAGATAGATAGATAGATAGATAGATAGATAGATAGATAGATAGATAGATAGATAGATAGATAGATAGATAGATAGATAGATAGATAGATAGATAGATAGATAGATAGATAGATAGATAGATAGATAGATAGATAGATAGATAGATAGATAGATAGATAGATAGATAGATAGATAGATAGATAGATAGATAGATAGATATGTGCTGAAGGACCTCAAGGTATGAGGGTTTGCACATGTGCTTTAAAAATTTTTTTTACCCTTTCAGTGCCGATGAGAAATATATCTAGGTTAACGACATTAAACGACGGAACTTTAATACCGATGGAAAACAGAAGTTGAGTCCCGCAGTATAGCTTGTATAGTGTAGTCGGCGTGTGCGACGTAGAGTAGAGCCAGCCATCCATCACCTTAAAACCCTGCACGACGGCGACGTCATCGGTTGTTGCTTTTTTTTTTTTGGCTAGACGAGGGACCTAATACGGTCGAGTGTGGTGTATAAAAACAACCCCACCAAAACTTGCAAAGGAACAAGAACACAAAGAAATGATAACAAAATTGCTTGCTAGGACAGCATGCACGGAAAAATGAGTGATATGCAATGGAAACTCGTTGTGGGGCTTGAAAATTAGATATAGTGAAACCGTCGGTGTCAACAAAGGCGAGTGTCCACCGTAATTGAATTTCCTTGGAAGTGGAATGGAAGGCATTCTTCTAGGTCGTTCGCATAACTTGTGAATAATGCAGTGGTGGCAGCATTTTTATCACTCTTTCATGCACGTATATTTCACAAAAAAAAAAAAGAAACTGGCTGATAAATACATATATTAAATATTGTACATACATTGAAGCCTTGCGCGTGGTCTTTCGTGACCGCGCTTATTTTGTAACCTTGAGTTCTTATTCCCAAAGGCAACTGCTTCTCGTTTGATTTCTTTATTTTCTTGCTAAACAATTTACGGTCGCTTTGCATGCACACTCAACCACTAATGCTTCTGTGGATATTGTATTTGCAAGATGAAAAAGTTGCCCGGCAACTCAGACATTGGTTTCAAAATTAGTGCAGATAGTTCTGAATTTCTTAGTTTTTGTGAAGCACCAAGTGCTGGTTGGTATTCTTCACTCTTATATTTTTCTTTATTTTTACTTTATGTTTTCTGTTCACTTTTAGCGTTCGTTGCTACTTTCACTGGGTCGAATATGGCACATCGTACCTCGTTACAGGAGTTGAATTGAATACAACTTTATTCGAACAAGAAGGAAAATCTGGGCTAGTTGGTTATAGTTCATTTTTGATCAGCTTACGGCGCAAGAAAAGAAGAGGACTCAGACCAAGAATGTCACGACACAAGCGCTGATTCTCAACTAAAGTTTATTAGAAGGCAGGGCACGAATAGATACAGAGGCCAACCGGCTATCGACAGCCCAACTGCGCGTGTGCGGCAGAGTCATCCAGGTGATAACCAAATTAAGGACCGAATAAAGCTGATCTAAAATCAACTTCATTCGGTAGTGCGGCACGCGACGGGCTTCGCGCACCCGGCTCAGTCCCACGTAGGGACCGGCAAGCCGAGCTTGCCGGCCACCACGCGGCACCCTAAACCCCCCTCCGCAACCTAAACTAAACAGACCCCAAGCCGTTTCCCTTCGACTACTCAAGACCAGATCGCATACCTGTCCCGCGTTCCTTCACGAGATCTAGCCGGACGTCTTCGCGAACGGCCTGTGCTTGGCACGTGGCGAGACAGCCACACTAGAGTATTGCCTCAGCGCGTGCCAAGCCACTCAATCTTCACCTTGGAGGAGTTGGAGACGCTTCTGCTCAGCCAGTTATCACCTCGTTACTGGAAAGAAAAAAAAATCACAGCATATCCGCGGAGTGAATGATGATGCGTGGGCGAAGCTCCGGAGGTACATCATCGAAGACGTGATGGTGGTTGGTTGCATGTGGTCAAACGATATGCATATGAGACCATATCGCGATGCCATGTGTTGTATGGCATCGCGATCGTCATCGTCATCAGCGTCATCGTTATGACGCATAGTGGGTACATTCCATGTGGTGTGCCGTGATGGCAGCGTCATCGCCATGTGTTGTATGGCATCGCGATCGTCATCGTCATCAGCAGGTGGCTACTACTACTACAAACATGGGACGCACGACCCACGGGATAAGGAGCTTCGCCCCTAAAAAACTAGGCAGAGGCGAAGCATGTAAGGAAGGGTGTTTCTGCTCCACTAGCGTGGAATCTGGGGAGGGATGAAGCATGCGGTGTTTTGAGAGATGTTTCCTTTATGAGGCACTAGGGGTGCCATGCCTGAAACAGCTAGGGCATGTAAGGAAGGGTGTTTCTGCTCCACTAGCGTGGAATCTGGGGAGGGATGAAGCATGCGGTGTTTTGAGAGATGTTTCCTTTATGAGGCACTAGGGGTGCCATGCCTGAAACAGCTAGGGCATGTAAGGAAGGGTGTTTCTGCTCCACTAGCGTGGAATCTGGGGAGGGATGAAGCATGCGGTGTTTTGAGAGATGTTTCCTTTATGAGGCACTAGGGGTGCCATGCCTGAAACAGCTAGGGCATGTAAGGAAGGGTGTTTCTGCTCCACTAGCGTGGAATCTGGGGAGGGATGAAGCATGCGGTGTTTTGAGAGATGTTTCCTTTATGAGGCACTAGGGGTGCCATGCCTGAAACAGCTAGGGCATGTAAGGAAGGGTGTTTCCGCTCCACTAACGTCGTCGGAAAACTGCATTGGAATTCAGTTTACTAAAGGTGCTTCTTCTTCTTCTTCTTCTTCTTCTTCTTCTTCTTCTTCTTCTTCTTCCCTACATGCACGGTTTCAGTTCCCCTAACGGCATGTAGGGGAGGGTGTTTGAGCTCCACTAAGGAGGTCGGCTATTTGTTGGGCTAACTGTTGCCTTCTTCATTTTTAGTGGACCGGTGGCGAGTAGCGGAATTTACCCAGTTTTTGTGGCACATACCCGTTTATGATGGACCGTGACCACATGACACACCGCGACGCATTAGACGCCGGCGAGCCGAGACCCTAAGGGTGCTTCGCACATAATTCTTCCATTCTATGTATGTGTCCGCAAGAAATTATTGGGCGTACGTGCCACAGACATTAGGCAAGGCCCGCTACTCCCCACTGATCCACAAAAACTGAAGGGAACACGTGGACAGCAAACATCAATTAGGATTTCTGGACAGATGTAAGAAATAATCGTGGGACTTCATTGAACCGATGGAACTGACGCGCTTCTTAACACGAGTGCCGCACGTTTTAGCTTCACTGGTTGACCATCTGTACGGAGTCCTTAGGTGATGAAGTTTTTTTTTTTTTTTTTTTTTTTTTTTTTTTTTTTTTTTTTTTTTTTGTAAATTAGTCGCTGCAATAACGTGTACGTTGGTGCGTTTCGTTGCCAATAATACATTAGTTACGGTCTTGTTGCTTATTCATAAACGAGCCCCCCTCACAGTTTTGTAATTCTGGGACTTCTTGCATATGTATAAACTAAAAAAAACATTAATCAATAAAAATTAACGAAACAAAAAATCCCAGTGGGCTCCAGCCGTCTCTTATTTGTCTATCGCAATAAGCGCCTCCGTCTGCATTCTCTCGCATCTACAAGGCACGTCGACCGTGGTTAATTGCACGTCTACAGACATATATCCCCTGTGTAATGTCAGATAAGCGGCGCCTGGAGCAAACATCGTACGTTTCAATTACGCCCGACGTGCAACGCAAACTGTCCAAACAAAAGAGCTCGAAAAGGCCTAGTTATACACGGCGTGTCAGCCTTAAACACGCACGTACTCACGTACGCACGTACGCACACATAGCTCGCTGTCGGCTGAAGAGATTTCTGACACGCTCGTGCATGAATAAAGGGTCGTTCCATTAAACGCTGCCGCCGCGAGCCTCTTCAGCGAGATTATGCCGGGTGCTGTCGCTATCTATGGGCTTGCATGCTGATGATACGCTGCTGTCCGAGGTAGATAAGGGGAGCTGCATGATGCTGTGTTGGTCTGGCTTTACCTGTAAAGTGTGTAGGCTAGAGTTGCCAGATGCCACCGAACTAACAACCAAATAATTCATCGCAAAAGAAGCCCAAAGAAAGTGGCGCGATTTTCGTGAACAAGCCCGCCCCCAACCCCCCTAAAAAAAAAAATAAATAGCATGCGTAAATTGAATATATATATATATATATATTTTTTTTCAATTCTGAAAAAATATTTTTTAACTGTATTAAGAATCTCACTCAAAATCAATTTAATTATTCAGTGTTGCGAAAAATATTCGCAGTACTCGCCATACTGGCAACAGGCTGACTGACGCTCCCACGTTTAAATGCACATATATACCCTATAAAAGTGGACGGAGGGATGACCGCCACCGTAGCTCAGTGGTAGAGCATCGGACGCGTTATTCGAAGGTCGCAGGTTCGGTCCCTGCCGGTGGCAAGTTATCTTTTTCGTCCACTTTTCTTTCTTCACATTTACACTACAATTACTTCTATTAACATCCCCTGTACTTTCATTGGAATCATTGTCTGTTTGTTATCATTAATATGGTGTTTAAGAAAGCAACCGAGCCCTTAAATTTGCACTTCTTTCCTACGAAAGACGAATGAATTTGACATATAGCGTTAGGACCACTAGCGTAGCTAGGTGGGGGGAGAGGGGGTTTAACCCTCTCCCCCAATCTTTAGGTTTTGCACTGCATACACGCACACATACCAACGCGTGCACTAATATACATAAAGTATGGTTGAACCCCCCCCCCCCCCCCCCTCAAAAATAAGAGAAAATTCTGGCTACGCTACTTACTCGAGCGATTTTATTTCGCGCCGTAGCGATCCCGTTGCTCTTGCCTGAATATCAATGGTGTAGAGCCGCTTACCCTGCAATCTAGTTCAAGCATTGACAGTCTTAGTCAATACTCAACGGGGAAGGAAAGAAGGAGAGCAGCAAATAGAAACGCCTGCAGAGAGGATATGAAACTCTACCGCGGGCTTTCTTTCAGAGCCATATCAAAGGTCATTGAGCCGGCACTTCAGAGGAATCAGATCACACGAAGGATAAAGAGAGTCCGAGTTTACCAATAGGATGAGAGTTCCTTTAGTGCCTTGTTTGTGAAAGGGGGGGGGGGGTGAGACTGAAGAAATGTGATCTCGACAACTCTGCTAAAGGCCCACAGTGAAAAGGATGCCTTCCAATTCGGCCCTCAAGACTCATACTCGCTGTCGATCCATATCCGCGCAGTGTTGTGGACGTTATAGAGACTGCTCAAAGCGGTACTGACACGAAAGTTTCGGTTAGGCGTTTTTTTTTCTTTGTTGCTGCAGTACGTTGCTGGAGGCCGATTAGTCATAACACAGCAAATCGCTTGTTTCAGCCTGCCACAGATAAATATTTACTGTCTGTTTATTACATACCAGTCTATGTTTCGGTTTGGTCGAGCTATGTGAACGTCAAGCCGCCGTGTGCAACTAACGCCATCGACCGTCTGAAATGGCACACCAAACTTTTCGCCCCCCGGCATGTGCAGCGCAATGTCGTTGCCCTCATCGTCATCATCATCAGCTGGTGGCAAATACTTTTTTTAGGCTTCCACACGTTCACCGCAGGCACGGACTCGCGATCAACCACCGAATAGTAGCCTGCTGGCGTAAGCGCGGCAAAAGTGTCATGGCGACTATGACGTCATGATTGAGCTGGGCATCTCGGAGCTCGGCCACAGTGGTGACGCTGCGGAAGTTTGCGAGCTTCCTTCAGGTCGCTTTGCACGATGTCAATGTCCCAACGTGTCAAGCGCTGGATCGGGTACGCGAACTTCAGAATTCACGTAAATTACCTTTCCATGATCGAGAGGGATTCAAACCCACGACCTCTGCGGGACATTTAACAAAGGTTAGATA
The DNA here is from genome assembly GCA_030522465.1 of Rhipicephalus appendiculatus. NCBI lineage: Eukaryota > Metazoa > Arthropoda > Arachnida > Ixodida > Ixodidae > Rhipicephalus > Rhipicephalus appendiculatus. The sequence continues at coordinate 784,323 of JALIZH010001277.1, forward strand.
GCGTGGCAGAAGAGTGAAATAATACTCGGCGTCACGCAACGCGAATTGCGCAACTGTTGGGTCGTTTGATAATTCCAACCTATAACAAAGGGCTCAGCTGTAATTCTTTATCGTCCATTAGCGACAGCATCAATAAAGTGTACGATTGTGAATGCCCTCTGCCAGTAGCGTCGCCACGGGGGGGGGGGGGGGGTGCACACCGGGCCCATGCTCCTTTCCCCCCCTTGAATTTTTTTTTTTTTGTGCCATGTAGAGCACGAATTTGCACTCGACCACATCTGCCTGCCCGGCCCCCCACTCCAAATCAAAGGAGGTGCCCCCCCCCCCCCCCCCCCCGAAAAATATTTCTGCCTACGCCCCAGCCCTCTGCTACACATCAAGTCACCAGTACAACGAAAAGCGAGTCTGAGTGAGTACACATGATGCCTTACAGATGTGTAGCGGGTACCTCGCTTCTCCGCAGAATCATGAATAATGGCATAGGGGGCACTACCTTACTTCGCAGTATATAATGATTTATGGTTGTAGCAGGTATCTTGGAACTATAGTTGCAGTGGCCACCCCAACAAGTTTGCAAGGGGCTGCAGTAGGGCCCCTCCCCCTCCAGCTTTCGTGGTGACTGTACCACGCAGCTCTGGTGTTTTCTATTTGTGCTGTTGTACTCAGTATGTGTGTTGTACAGGCTTGTCGGAGCTGTCTACCTCAGCAGTGTTCTTGCATGTGAACCGACTGAGTGGAGCCTGAGAAGCTCCAATTCCTTGCATGGTTTGTCTCTCTGAAGCCCGACCACGTCGCGATTGCTTCCGCAGGAGAGGACAGCGCTCCATTTAAGTGAGCAAGCAGCACGACAGCGGCGTCCCAAGAATTTACTGCTTCTCCCGCTTGGTGCGGCTGTCGTGTCCGTCTGCTGTGCTGATTGAACGACCGCGGAATCGTTCAGCACTGGAACGCGTGTTCTTTTATTCTTGTTCCCTGGCCATGTTCCTCGTCTCTATTAGATTCGATCTGTCGTCCGTTGCTTCCCTCCTTCTGCTTTATTCGTTCTACATTGCCTGTTCTCTGTAGAAGTGTTGTAGTTCCCCTACTTCTGAGATAAATCAGCAACGCGGTTAACCGCAAGTCTCTTGGCCAAACAAATGACGTTTCACTAACACAATTTCGGCGCTACAATGTGCCCGTCCGCTTCGAAATTACGTACCAGTAGTCCCGTGTGACTCGTGCTTAAACCTGCTTGGCGAACTCATTCTTCTGCCTGTGTAAGTAATGTCTACGAAGGAAATTGATATTCAAAGTGGAGTCGGTAATATGCTGAAGGTATTTTTTTCTTTATTGGGAATATAAGCATATGATAAAAGACACTTTACTACAAAAAAGTAGACAGATGCCACACCTTCTGAGAATCGGTGTCATGCGAAATAGTAGGCGAGTAATTTTTCACGCTGCATTTTTTTGGCTTTGAACCAAGCGTTTCGAGGTGGATCGACGTGTTTTTGCAAGTGTGTAGTAATGTGCCCATCGTGGGACTAGCAGGAACGTCGACTACACTGGCATTTAAAGGGTAACCCATGGTCTGACGTAACGTCAGCGCTCACGTTAGTGCACAGACGTCAGTATTATCCAAATGAAGTGCACTTTACGGTGCGATGACGTCAATATCATACGTAACTTTCGTTAGCGTATCTCTCCGGTGTCGAAGAACACTTGAATATAGCTTGATGAATCATAGGAATACAAATGTAATGTTTATTAGACTGGTATAAAAGCGGAGCCAACACTGGAAGCCAAAATTGACGTTAACCCCACAGAACATCTGGGTCATAAGCGTACTAATGTAAGATTTATTGCTTTGTTATAAAATTAGATAAAACGGGCCCAGCACTTCACGGCTGGCATCGCTCAAATCCAGTCCGATTCGCGCTGTAGAGCGTTAAGCGTGCTGATGGCTGTACTACCAGGGTCACTGGATAACGGTGCATACAAATACGCAAGTGACCGGCACACTTTGGAGGGCAGCATTTCTGTACACTTGCCGGGTCTTTCCCGTACTACGCCACCACCACCGACGAAATTTGCAACTCATAAGAAGCCTAGCTGGGAAAACGAGGAAGAACAATAAAACAAGAAAGCGCGTCTCCCTCAGCTACAGCGCAGTAACAAGCGGTATTAGCAATGAACTTTTCCTGTCTGTGTCCCTTGCTACTCTGTTGCCCATGCGCGTCAACATTTCCTGGAGCCACAAAGAAAAAAAAGGCAAAATTTCAGCCCACCACACCCCAAACTTGATATCGGGCAGGCTAGGGATTGGCGCAGGTTACAAACTACGCACCCCAATCTATTAATCCTCAACAAAATCCACCCAACGCAGTACCCGGACACATGTCCGTGGTGTTGGGAAGCAGCCATCTCTCACACACATAACGTGGACGGTGTAGACTCAGGCCACCCGAAATTAACTCACCCCTATTAGGGAGAAACCCATCTAAGAGGCAGTGGGGGTTCTGACTTGCGAGCAAGGATCAAGAGAGTCCAAGTTGATCTGCTCGATCAGGCCCAGCGAGCCGCAAAGGGCAGTGGGGCCCTGGACTAAAGGGATCCACCCACCTTCACCCAAATTTACTCCAGTACAATAAAGTTCATAATACTACTACTTTCCTAACTGCGTTAGCCGCTCAGAAAATTGCGCAACCAGTCATTAGGTTTCATAAAAAGCTATGCGTTATCTCAAACCGCCTGTGCTGCTTTGAAAAGCAGTACATTATCGTTAACGTCCACAATACTCTCCGTAGTAGTAGTAGTAGTCATGGTTTCACTATAACCGAGTGAGTGTATAGACTATTTTCTGTAAGGCATCTGGGCGCCGCCATCTTGGGCTGTTAAGCCGATGTCTTCTTGTTTTTGTATATCGCGATGTGAATTAATAAGGCCATGAAACATCGTATGCGCCAACCCAACCGTTTTCATGAGTATGCGCATACCGTAACGCTGTTCTTTTAGTTGTTAAAGATACAAAACACAAAGGTTAACAGCCCAACATGGCGGCACTCAAACCCCTCCGTAAAATAGTCTATAGGTTGCTGCCGACAAGCGTTTGCCCCTGGCAACAAATGCTCACTTAAAATATTAACGATAAACTAAAAAAAAAAAAAACGTCCTGTCGGCAAAGGGCTTGCTCTCGGCCATCTCGCAAGCTGTAAGTGCTTTATAACGATTCACGGTTTTAACTCTAATCATAACTTCTGCGTTAAAAATGATATGTCGGGAGTAGTTACGGACCCTTAAGTAATGCATAGAGTAATTCCATCTTCGATCGTTTAGCCTCATTAAATGTTTGATCATGAAGTTTTTTACAGATTGTGGTAATAAATTATTGTAACCATGGAGATTCTTAGCGGAACTTTTTATCCTTGATGTTCTACGAATGTTGCTAGGGGCTACATTGCATTGGTATATTATTTTCTAAACCTGCAGTATTTTTATCATTTGTACCTTTCCATGGTTCATTTTCCACATATTTTTTATCACTGAATGTTATTTATTCTTGGTATTGTTGGCCCATTTCTTTGTAAAGTTGCACCACTTAATCTACAAAAGCGAGAGCTTCAACAACGGCAGAAAACGCTTATAAGCAGACGATGAGTCCCATCAAGCATGATAGAGCCGTAGAAAACTACCCTATAATTACCAGTTACGCGCCATCATTTACTCGCCAGTGTAGTGCAACATAGGCGATGTGCTGGCCCGACTGTAACTTCTAGTAGATGGCGGCACTTCTCACGTAAGTAGCAGCGTGCTTCTTTCCGCACTAATTACGCTAAAAGCCAACTTTCATGGTTGCCGTCGCCGTGCTGTCTTGTCTATCACGCGATAAGAATGAGCGACACACGTACTGTACACTCTAAGAAAAAAAAAGATATTGAATATTTTTTAAATGCGAATGCATTTCATAGTCGGGCTATGTCGGGCATCCGGCGTTGGCGTTGTGCGGCGTTGGCGTTGTCCCGCGGAGGAGGAGGAGGAGGATAGGTTGAGGAGGTGTGCGCGCCGGCAGGTGTTAGATGTGAAGCATCTTATGGCGAAGCTTAATCCGGTGGTGGTGGTGTACGGCGTGACCGCCCCTTACTGCGCATGCGCAAACCCTTTAAAAAAAATAAAAACAAAAAACCTCCTCTCTCCCTCTCTCTCTCCCCTAGGCATCCCTCCCCGCGGCAACCACACCCTCACTGCGCATGCGCCTCCCCTCCTCTCTCCCCCTGCTACGCTCCCCCCTCTCTCCTCTAGGCATCCCTGCCCGCGCCGCCCACACTTCCACTGCGCATGCGCGTCCCACCTCTCTTCACCTCTCCTACTCCCCCCTCTCTTCTCTGCAGGCATCTCTGCCCGCAGCGTCCGCTCCCCACTGCGCATGCGCGCCCCCTCTCTCTCCTTCGCTCCCCCCTCTCCCTCTCTCGCCTCGCGACGCCGCTTCAGGCAGCGTCTGCTGGCGAGTTTCTTGGTTGAAAAAACCGACTGCTCGCGCTGCACAACCGTTCACTGGCCTACCCCGTATATATGGCAATGAATCTTGACCTCCAAGGTGGTGCCGGTGGGAGATTTCTCCTGTGCGTTGTTGAACAATAAAAATTCGCAGCGTGCGCGTTAACTAAAAGCGGTCTGCGGCGGAGCTCGGTGGAGCTATATGAAAAAAAAATAAAAAAATAAATAAAAAATTAAAAAAACAAGAAAAAGCAAAAAAAAAGGCGCTGTGCCGTGTTCCCGACCGGGCTGCGAAATTAGGCGCCTTTTCCTTATTCGAATTTCAACCACCATATATAAATGGAGTGAAGCGCGCGCGAAATGCATTCGCATTTCCTCACGATTCCCTTCGGGGAGGTGGGGGCTTTTTTTTTGCTACTAGTATAACTCACCTTATACGAAGAAACACGTCAACTTTATTCTCAAGATTCGTGGGACGCGCGACTCTCCGCGCATGAGAGTTTATTATGTTTTCGTTCTAATTACCACACATCTGGGATGTCTTTAAAAAAGCTTGAGAAACTTCATACAAAGCAGCTTCAAGGCGTACTGACACAAACTTTGGAAGATGAGTTTGCTCTGCCATACAAATCTCCTGCATACAGAGACGTCTATGACCAAGTGTGAAGCTCAGTGGAAATGCCTATAAGTTATTTTATTTTGACATGAAAGTCGATTTTCGCATGGCGCCCCTACTGACATCGACACTATCATGGGGTAAGGCTACAGTGTCAATTCTGGTGGCCTTACGCACCAGCATGGTTACCTGCGATGACGTCAGGTTCCAAAACATTCAACATTCCCGCTTGTGCGTCACCAGAAACACTCAATATGGCCGCTTGTACATCACCAATGGATCCTCAGAGCGACGCGGCCGCGGAAACGTCCCAATATCTTGAGCGAACACGTGACAAGAAGCTCATATTATTGTGTTGTAACATCAGGGTACACTAGGAACGGAAACTAACTTCTAAAGATACGTTAGAATTAATCTTTCAGTGCACACTCACGCTTACCAGTGCCTTTTCTAGGCTATTGAGGACTTTGCCTTTCATTTGATGCAACATAAAAAAAAAACAACTAAAAATGTTCGTGTCAATACCCATTTAAACAGTGTCAGTATAACGCGAAAAAACTTGGAGGACACTTGAGCTTCGCCTTCAAGAGCAGAACGTGATAACGTAATCGGGCCCCGTGCGCATCGCCCGCCCGTAGCCAGGGAGACAGGGGGCCTATTCCCCTTCCCGAAATTCGGATAGAGGGGGGTGTTTTACCGAGAATAAATAATGAAAATACGGGTTTTTCAAGGCCTTCAACAGGTGCCCCCCCCCCCCCCCGAAAAAAATTCCTGCCTACGGGCCTGGCACATCACCTTCAACCGCGCCGCAACGAAAGGAACGTTTGTGCGCGTAACAATGAGCCATTTCAAACTATCCGAGAATGCCTACAGGAAGTAAAGTTTACAACTGCCCACTACGCCATGATTCTTCCTTTTGCAAATTGGCGAAGTACCCACTACGCGTCCGTTAGGCGCCATGCGCACCTGCGAAGCAGCACACTTTGTAATGAGGGACAGCTTTAAACGGTAAAGTGTAGCTTTACCGCTTGTAAAGGTAAAGCGTAGCTTTAAACACCCACTTGTTGCGCAATGCACATGTTTCGACGCCTGGTGTGATGCTACGTTTCTGCCTCGCAATATTAAATGACCTAAATAGATTCCTTCCACTACATAAAATTCTGATACTGTTTTTCCTTTTTTTTTTACGAAGTAGCTTAAAGCACTCGCGTGACTCCATAGCAGAACACCTGCCTTCCACGCGGAAGCCCTAGGTTAGATTGTCCCATGGAAAGAATATCTTTTATCATTTATTTATTTGCATCTATCGCGGATTTCAGCTCATGGACAACGCCGATTTCTCGCTCCCAACACAGGAATTTCTGCCAAACTACCTCTTCAACTCTATCGCGTTAAAACCACAAGTGCTCTGTAATTATTCAACGTGAAAATATTATGTACTAAAGCGAAATCGTCACATCACGCAAAACTCACCTTCCCCTGACGCCTCAGTACTGTTCTAGAAAATTTTTTTTGTGTAATAATAAGAAACGCTTCCACCAGGACATTGTATCAAAAAACTGAAATCGAGAAAGAAAAAAAAAACGCATAAGGCAGATGCACATTGGCGCGCGGTTTTTCGGGGTTTCTCCGCACATCTTCGCTTCGAAAGACAAACTTAAAATTGCGTTGAAAGTGTCAGCAGTTTTCTTTGTCTCGAAGTGTCGTCTAAACGCCTGCTCGGTCGGTTTTGTGGTTTCCTCTTAGGGGAAGATGCCGACGGCAATAACGGTGCTGTCTTCGAGTTAAAGGAAACGCACGTCGCGAAGGCACGCAATCTTCATCTAAAGGAATGCAGCGTCAACAATGTTTTTTTTCCTTACCCTTTTCTCTTTGTTAAGCTTCTCTCTTTTCTCTTTCGGTTTCTTATCCTTTGAGAGAAATAAAAGCCGCGTTATACGCATTCAAATTCACAGTGGCAGCATTCGTTTTTGTGCTCCTTTCCGGGTGACTAAGCGCATCTCGCGGTAACAGGGTGTTCCTTTTCCATGAGGTGTCTGCCTTGGCTCCGCGAACACGGGTATTTGCGTTGACCTGTGATGTTTCTGGTCTTCTGATTTTTCTGGTGCTATGAAAGAACGTAATACATAAAAGTCACACGTCCCCTATTCATTTGCCTAGGACGATGCGAAGGCGAAATCCATGTTATTTTTCTTCTCAGTCGATCGTATTGACTGAAGTGACGGTGAGGGGGAAAGAAAGGAGAAGGGGAGATGCTAAAGGCATAGCATAGCCATGTATAATGAAGAAAGGTGGTGGGAAAGTCCGGGCGAGGATGAGTGATGCGAGGGGTAAGGAGAAAAAGGAAGAGGGCAGAGTGTGTACTACAGCATAGCCATGCGTAGTGTATTATAGCAAAAGGAGTGATAAAGAGAGGGGAGGGTGAGGAGGAGGGAAAAACGGAGGGGAAGGTAAAACATAGCAGAGCCGTGTGCGTTATAGTATAGGAAAATTAAGGGATGGTGAGGAAGAGGGGAAGGAAGAGGGGAAAGTACAGAATAGCATAGCCGTGTATAGTATAGTATAGTATAGTATAGTATAGTATAGTATAGTATAGTATAGTATAGCAGGATGTGGGAAAGAAAAGAGATGATGAGGAGGAAAGAAAGGAGACGAAGAAGAGGAGATGAGAGTGCACCACTGCATCCCAAATGAGCGTTTCTTTTCCCGCCATGAACATATTGCCCTCAGTACGTCTGGAACGCCATCGCGCACTTCCGTCAACGCCAGCGTCGCCGAAGAGCAGGCGAACCACTGCTCCGCACTTCCTGCAGCCTTCACGTTGAGTGCAACTGCATACATTTCAGAAGAATGGAAACTTCAGCTAGTTAGTATGCGTTCATTTTTGGTTAATGCAGTGCAGATGGGATTTTTTCTTCGTCCTCGCGCCTCCTTGTGCGCCGCATCAGCTAATGATGAATGCAGATTTTTCTTTTATTTTGATGGAAATGTGTTCTCGTCTAAGAACAGTACATTTGAAGAGCGCGGATATGTACCTAAAAAAGGGAAAAAAAAAACGTGACCCACTATAAACCGACGCGAAACTATATTCGACTCTCTAACCAGCACCTTTTGAGCACTAAGGAAGGAATTACTTAATGGAAGCTGTTTTTGGAGTTGCCACGCGGCTTTTCTGTGCGCCTAAAGTCAAACAGAAACCTGTCCTATGCGAAGAAAGGATATCTAAAAGCGCTGCAGTTGTCAAGTTACCGCAGAATACAAAGATTTCCCAACCTTCTTCCCTTGATACCTCGGATAACCTGGCCTGGGCAGCCAGTCTTGCAAGCAGGAATGAAATCGACAACAGCTATCGCAGAGGTGCGTCCGTAGAAAAGAAATCCGCCGAAGTAAATCACACTTATGTCGGTCGGTTTTTATGTCAGTTTTCCTATTTATTCTTTACTTGATTTCCTAAGGGAAGATGTTTCACCAATCATCCTTATATCTACACTAGGTCTTCTATTGGACAAACAGGAAAATGCTTACTGAAAGACGGTCCTTTCAACACCGAGGAAAATTATAATTTACTTCGTCACAATACCACCGCCTTTGTTTGCCCGGGACTTGAACGCTTCAATTCAATGCGAAAGACAACGTGATAGTTTGTTCGTGGAATCTATAGGTGAGCTAAAAAAAATTGATAAGTGAAAGTAGCTCTTCTTTCTTTACTTCTCAGAACTTCGCTATCTCTGCTTTCTACCTCAGAAACTCCGCTTAGTTATCCGCAATGTTCAGTCGTCGAAGCTGTCTGAATTAAAGAAAAGCCATTTAACACAGTCATTTGCTGCGAACGAAGTGAGTTCTTCAACAGGAACTCAACTTCACTTCGAAGTGGGCGTCCGAAACTGCCGCCATGTTTTACGTGCACTATGTAAATCACGCAAGTACAATAACACTAGAGCTGAAAAATTGCGGGCGCGTGGTAAACTTTACGGGTCGTTTAGCGTACTGCGCATGCGCATTTCGAATCCCACTATTGCCGCTTATTACGCTACTCACTGAAGCCTATTAAACTATAACTGCTATTGCGCAAAGCGGCGACCAAGCCTTTTAAATGCGAAGCATTTCTTAGCGAACTTCGGCGACTTTGAGCGTATCTATCTATCTATCTATCTATCTATCTATCTATCTATCTATCTATCTATCTATCTATCTATCTATCTATCTATCTATCTATCTATCTATCTATCTATCTATCTATCTATCTATCTATCTATCTATCTATCTATCTATCTATCTATCTATCTATCTATCTATCTATCTATCTATCTATCTATCTATCTATCTATCTATCTATCTATCTATCTATCTATCTATCTATCTATCTATCTATCTATCTATCTATCTATCTATCTATCTATCTATCTATCTATCTATCTATCTATCTATCTATCTATCTATCTATCTATCTATCTATCTATCTATCTATCTATCTATCTATCTATCTATCTATCTATCTATCTATCTATCTATCTATCTATCTATCTATCTATCTATCTATCTATCTATCTATCTATCTATCTATCTATCTATCTATCTATCTATCTATCTATCTATCTATCTATCTATCTATCTATCTATCTATCTATCTATCTATCTATCTATCTATCTATCTATCTATCTATCTATCTATCTATCTATCTATCTATCTATCTATCTATCTATCTATCTATCTATCTATCTATCTATCTATCTATCTATCTATCTATCTATCTATCTATCTATCTATCTATCTATCTATCTATCTATCTATCTATCTATCTATCTATCTATCTATCTATCTATCTATCTGTCTGTCTGTCTGTCTGTCTGTCTGTCTGTCTGTCTGTCTGTCTGTCTGTCGAGATTACTCGATAAATGGATAAATGGAAGCTTCTCCCAATAGATCTACAAACGTGTTCAACGTTTTTCGTCTTTTTTAGCTCTAGAGAGCCGCCGAGTTCCGATGTCTTTCAGGTTGCAGGAAATGCCTTAGAATTACTAATTAATTTTGCTTAATTTCTTTATTTATAAAGGGAGGAAACATGGTAAGGTAGGCTACGGTAGATCCGGCTTGGCCAACATGATAGTAGTATTGAAGAAACACACGGAAACAAGAGAGAATAAAACAATAAAAAAAACACAACAATAATCATAAGCACTGCGAATATATACGACATGTGGCGTATAAAGAACGAACAGAGTGCAACGGCATAGTCCAGTATACACTGAGTGTTCATGTAGTTTACCGTAGATAGAATTCATGCAGGTAGCTTTCTATGCACTTACAAATACCACGATGAAGTATGTTCAGTTATCTTGCTGCTTATTCCGCATAATGCCCGTACAAATCATAGCACCGAGTCGAGATTTCCATGACTACACGTACATACCCTATACACAGGCCACCGCAAAGCGGACTACCAAGCAGCAGCTTCTAAAAATAGACATCTCCGCGGCCATGCCAACGTGCGCGACCTCTCTTCCAGCTGGCCCGGTAGTCGCTCAAAATGCGGCCGCTGCGAACACACGAAGAAAAAACAATTGGACAGGCTGCGCGGACAGATGGACCGTGGCGACAGGCCCCAAGGAAAGCACTCTCGGGGTTTTCCGATGGACCCCACCAACACTCGGTCACTTTCCGAGAGAGCTCGCGAATCTATCCTGTCAGCCAGGCGTATACGAAATGCTGACCGTTCCGGAGTGGTCATCGGGAGGCCGAAAGGGGCGAGCCGGTGACTGGACAGTGCGGTTGTTGTTGGCCACTGTTGTTGAGTTTCTCGCGGTGGCTTACTTCACCTTCGTCTTCTCCAACTCTTGAGAGTCTCTTTCTACGTAAGCTTTTTTTTTATTTATACATGTACTTTAAAGGCCCTAGGGCCTTTACGTGGAGAGAGGGGGGGGGGATTAAAAGTATACAAACTTAAAATCTGTGCGAACAATCAAGTACAAAAAGAATGGCTTGAAGAAAGAAATAAATAACGTAGAAAGGGTACTATAACAACTAATTGCACTAAAAAAGAAAGCATAACAGAAAAAGCTAGCGAGGCTGAAAATTTACCTCCTGAAACAAGTCACCAAGTTAGTTCAAGTTATACATTGGATTAAATAAATGAGCGTAAGGCCGTATACAATGTGCAGCAGATATACAATGTCTCTCAGCCACCGAGGTGAAGCTTTAATTTTAAAATAAATTTGTCGTAGTTTGTTATATGACAGTATATTTGAGTAGTTGATCAGAATGATTAACAGCAAGGACTAAAGGTGAATATAAACACAAGTCCTTAATAAGGAAGCTGTTGTAGCTCGCTGTAGTTTGTGCGGAGTCGCCAGCAAACTCATCAAATGGGTATTGGTTGTATAACTTTGTTGAATACAGTCCTGAAGCTCGTTTTTTTTTAGGCCGACGCGGACCGCTTCCACGTCGGCACCACCAGTCCGAGACGGGTGGCTTGGTCGTGGGCCTGCTGGATAGCCCTTAATTGGTCTTGGAGTTCTTCGCTCTTGACGAGCCGCATCCACTTCTCCCATTCCCGGTCGGGTATGCGCCGCAGGGATTGGGCAAGATCTACTACCGCGTGCAGCAGATGCGACTGTCAAATGAAAGCGAACATGTGAAAAAAAAGACAGAGAGGGGAAAAGAAAGATAGAAAACAGCGATAAACAAATTAGGAGAGAAAGAGATAAGGAGAAAGAAAGCGACAGAACGAAAGAGGAAGAGAAATTTTGAGAGAAAGAAAGCGAATAAAGCCATAGAAAGATAAAAATACAGAAAAACTTAGAGGGAGAAAGAGAGAGAACGAAAGCGATAAAAACAACGAGGAAGATAAAACAGAGAGAAGTAAAGGAAATTAACACATGAAAAGATAGAGAGACAGTGAAAGACATGGAAACAGAGATAAAGATATAGAAAGAAACAGATACGAAGAAGAGATAGAAAAAATGAAGAGTTCGACAGAAAGAGAAATAAAGATAGAAAGAGCAAGAACGAGAAAGAAATAGCTAGAGAGAGAAAGAAAAAATCTAGTAAGAAAGAAATGGAAAGAAACAGGTCACATTTAGTTAAAAGAAACAGAGATAAAGAGGAAGAAAGAGCAGAAATAAAGAAAAAAATTAAGAGAAACAAGAAAGGCCACCCAGCTGCGCTCTTGCTTCTGGCTTGGTACCACTAATATTCGATGATGCCATAATTTTTTCAATGGTTCTTTATGTGGAAAGCTTCTTCTGTGGAACATCTATGGAGGTTATTTACGGTGAACATTTCTTGCAAGAAACGTTGCGCGTATTCTTCTCTATGTGTACGAGGATCGAGGAGTTAAAACGGATGGTTGGGTGACTTGGTTCATAATTAGGAAAAATAAAACAACTAAAAAGAAGACAGAAAAGACCTAACTTTGTGTCTTTTCGTGTATTCTTTCCTTTTCGCGCGGTTTTTTCTTCACTAAAATCGAGAGTTCCTATTTATCGGAACTTACGTGCAACGAATGCGCCATATTTAACGCCTGCACGAAGTTGCGCAAACTTCGTGTTCACAGTCAATATTTCGAAGAACTGAACGGTGCAGCTACGCTTACCCTAACGTCTCCCTTGAAGCTAACGCCCGTCTGCTCCCAAGCCACTGTATTCAGGCACTCAACAGGCATGAGAATTGGCGTAATGCGTATTTACAATGACGAAAAACATTACGCACTTGGCACCGAACGCTTCAAAACACACACACACATAAACACACACGCACACAAACACACACACATACACGCACATGCAAACACACACACGCACACACGCACACACGCACGCAAACACACACATACACACACACACACACAGACACACACACTCACTCACACACACACACGCAAACACACACACACATACACACACACACGCACGCAAACACACATACACACACACATGCACACACACATACACAAACACACGCAAACACACACATACACACACACACGCACTCACACACACACGCAAACACACACACACGCACGCAAACACACACACACACATGCACATGCACACACACACGCACGCACACACACACACACACACGCATGCACGCACGCACACACACACACACAGATAGATAGATAGATAGATAGATAGATAGATAGATAGATAGATAGATAGATAGATAGATAGATAGATAGATAGATAGATAGATAGATAGATAGATAGATAGATAGATATGTGAAAACCAACCAACATACAAGAATAACACCTATTTTATTCATAAAATAAAAACAAATCCTGATGGTAAGGATGCCGCTGGCGCCGACATTTCGACGATCCGTTCTGCCTTCTTTAAAGCGGCAACTGCAATTTTCAATTATTATACTGAACTTATGTTCTATGGATATCAAAGAGAGAGCAAAAAAAGAAAGAAAGAAAAAAAAAGACAGCAAACAAAGAAAAAAATCGCCCCAGGAGGATTCTGAGCCGTTTCAGTATTGGCACCTTGTCGGATTCTTCCTTTGACTAACCTCCGCATCGCCGCTCGGTTTTATCGAGGTTCTTTCGCGCCTCTCGCATTGTTGTGACTGCGATGTCGCTGCGTTTACGGCCGTCTTTCATGCAGTATTCCTCTTCCCTGACGATCTTTTTCCCTCGTTTGTCAGTGGTGCTTACAGCGACCGATGCAATTTGTAGAGTTATATCATTCACTTTCGTATCTTCATTGTGTCCTGGAACTTTCGTATTTTAATTATCGCTATTTCTTTTGTTCACTGTGGTTTTTTTTTGTCTATTCCCCCTTGGTGGTAATGCGCTTAGGATGCTCGCCTGCTGAACCGCGGCTGTCGCATTTCGATGGAGGCGAAATGGTAGAGGCCCGTTTACTGTGCGGTGGCAGTGCACGTTAAAGAACACCAGATGGTCGAAATTTCCGGAGCCCTCCACTACGGCGTCTCTCATAATCATATCGTGATTTTGGGACCTTAAATCCCAGATATTATTATTATATTTATTTGTCTCGTCTCAACGTCTCGAGGGCGAGATTTTCGACGGGTGACATCGGTGGTCTTATGAGTCGCACACCTGTCATTGCTTACGAGGACACTTTCTAAGGCGAAAGCCTTAGATGCCTCATCAAACGGGAAAAAGTGACCGTTGGCGCCGTCAAGACGAGAGATGCAAGAAATCGTCACGTGATGACGCCATTCTATGCCGTCATCGCGATTTCACATGTCGCCAAAATTCGTTACGTCATCAGGACATCACTGTGACGCCGCATAACGTGATGTCACGTGATGACGTAATCGCAGCACATTGCCGCTTATTCAAAGGTGGACAGATCCCAGAGGCAATGCAGCGTGAGGGGCAGAAAACTTTTAGGGGGGAGGGGGGGTCAATACAGTTGACTGAGGAGGGGAAAAAAGGTGAATTCCTCCTTATTGACGTCTTAGACGACTGCACAAGGTTCTGTGTGACTTTTTTGTTTGGTTAAGATACAGAGAGCGGTCATTACGATATTTCTTAGGGCATTACTGACTGTTTGCCTGTGGTTGCTAACCTTATTGAGAGAGAGAGTGAGAATTTATTAGAAGGCAGAGAGGTCGACCTGAGCTAATGCGCTCTAGCCTGCTACTCTACACAGGGGAAGAGGGACAAGGAAAAAAAAAAAGAGGGATGAAGGGTGATGATGGGGACAGGAAGAGGTGGTGCGTATGTACAGTAGCCACTTAGCACAGTACCCTACAGCTTGGTATCCAGTCCAGTGCTTTGGATTAAATCTAGAACCGCCCTTGTAGCAGTTTTTGACACTGTTTGATCGCACACTGCTGACAAAATGCAACTTTCACTAGGTGGTCTTAGTTGTGTATCTATTGAAAAGAAAATATTGTACGTGGCCGAGACGTCGAAGAAAAAGGCAGCAGTCGGCTTTTTATTTGGGTTGAACTTGTGCCTGAAACCAAAATACATACTGCAAGCAATACACTGTACACTGATAGCGGCGAACACAGCGTCGGCCGTCGATAATGCGATCATCGGCTGAACGCGTCGTCTTTTATATAGCAGCCATTCAACCTTCTATAGCGTTACCACTGGGGCTCGCGTAATCTCTCGAATAATCTTGACTATTTGCGTCCTGCGTTCGATCTTAACAGAATGATCTCAAATAGTCCTTATGATTCCTAAACATTGCGTAGCGGCGTGCGTCGAGCGTTGCGAACAGTTTTTAAGGCTGAAACCAGAAAACATCAAAAGAGAGCAATATACGCACGTGGAATTATTATCAGTCTGTGAATCTTCGCATATCAATTCATCCTAAAGCCAGTTTTTGTATTTTATACCGAAGCCTTTCATCTTAAGGCAATATTTAAGATATTTTTAGTGACCAGGAAGAGCCAGTTCCCTCTGATTTTTTTAAACTTTGCAGTGTCTTCTGCGGTAGCAAAATTATGTGACGTTTTGAATTCAACTCCGGACGTCCAAACGTTTTCTCCAACAAAACAGATTCTTCAAGCCACCTTGAATTCATTCTTTAATAGAATGAGAAGTACGCACTTGCGGGCTTTTTGGTCAATGTCCTGAAATATAAAAAGTATGCTCTCCGCAAATAATCCCAGACAAAATAGCGGTCCATTACATTCCCGCGTTTTCTTTTTGACTACGTTTCCTTGCACTGTATGTACTTTGTTTAACAGAACGTTTACCAACGTTTCTCCGTATTATACTGCTAAACTTCTTGAGAAAGAACTTCAATATGACGGGCAATAGATTGGGGTTTATATTTTTTCTCTTCCTGTACAACATACCCCGAGTTCCTTCACACGCCACGTATTCCAGCGATAAGACGCCACCATGGACATATCTTCGTCCCCTCCGCGTACCTGGAATGCGTCGATTGCGTGATTCGTTCTTCTTCTGCTATGCACCATCATTCCTCACCCTTCTTCGTCTTCTTTTTTTTACTTCTTTATTCGAGTCACCTGGGAGACGAAATTTGCCTTCGTAGCTGCTTTGAAAAACGGTGCGAGATATTCGGGGAAAATAAGTACGCTTGTATGAAATAAAAACGTGCCCCTCGATCCAGCCTCTCCTCCCTTCATTTTCCGACTGCAGGAGAGGCGCACGTCGCAGGTGCGTCGATAGATTAAAACAAAAAAAGAAAAAAAAAACGTGCTTAAGGCTGTGCAGCGCTCACAGAAAAAGACGAATGACTTGTTTTTTTTTTCTTTTTTTGTGCGTGTTTTCTGAATAAAAATTCAGTTAAGAGTAAGCACATTTCGAGTGCACTTCTTTCGTCCTTCGCCTTTTCCGTGAGTGCTGCACTGTCTTAAATATGAGTAACTTCCAACTGACTCAGTTTTCTATTCTAAGTAAAAAAAAAAAAAAGGACAGAAAACTTAAACGATAAGACAGCGTACAGAAAGAAATTGTGGTCACGCCCTGTCGTCCCGCGCCCGTCGCCAC
Source organism: Rhipicephalus appendiculatus (assembly GCA_030522465.1). Lineage (NCBI taxonomy): Eukaryota > Metazoa > Arthropoda > Arachnida > Ixodida > Ixodidae > Rhipicephalus > Rhipicephalus appendiculatus. The sequence goes on from JALIZH010001277.1 coordinate 800,857, forward strand.
CTTTCTTTTTGATCGAACAATCGCACGGCAGGTCCTCCTTTTCTTTGACGTAACCGAGGCCAAACCACGATGCCTCACGTGACATTCTCGCGCAATCCTTTACTGCTCAACCAGGCGGAACACAAACCGCTTCTTTCGACTCTCTCGGCGAGCCTTGAAGGCAATCCACGATCGTCGAGAAGCGAGTTCTAATATTCAACCAGGCTAGAGCATAACCTACAAACGGAGAGAAGGCTTGAAGACTGCAAAATATGTCGATGAAGAATATTTCCTATGCATCGCGTTTCTTTCCTCGAAGACTGCCATTGCACGAGCTCTTTTTGCCTCCCTGACTCCGGGTGACTTGGGAAGATTACTAAGGCGAAAGTAATCTTGATGAGGCATCTCATCAATGTAATGAGTTTTAGTTTGAAACTTTACATTCTAAATGTACCATCTACAACTAGTTACCCAATTTTGAATGTCATATGATGTACGTGCTTTTTGTATGGCCAAGCGAAAATTTGCAACAACACTCGTGATGCCATATGCGTATGTATGTGTGGTTTGTCTGCTCACTATTTTCATCATTATTTTTTCCCTTCCTGTTATAACCCTTCAAGGGATTGACAGCATATGCGAGTGAATGAAACAACCTTTATTTGGTCCACAATAGACGTGAGTAAACTCAACGTCACCTGGTTAGGCCCACTCGACGACGGTCAGGTTAACCCTGACCACCCTCGCGCGTGCCCTCTGGACGGCCAGGATTTGAGAGGTCAGGTCCTGAGCCTTAATGAGCTTCTTCATTTCCTCTTGCTGGAAAGGGGGGCCGGCAGAGGCGCAGCCCCGCAGGACATGGTCGAAGTCCGCATAACCACCACACAGGGGGGCAGTCCGGGCTTGGGAACCGTTCGGGGTATATTCTGAGCAGTGCCGCAGGGCTCGGGTAGGTGCTCGTTTGTAGCAGTCTGAGAGTGACAGCTTGGGCCCTGCACAGCGAGGAGTGTGGCAGGGGCGGCACTCTTCTTGAGAGATAATGGTACTTGCATATCTCGTTGTACGTGCAGAGAGGCTCGGGTCGCCCAGGAGATGACATGTTGGCCGGGACACGGCCAGTCAAACCTCGTGCAGCCGAGTGCGCCTCCTCGTTCGGTTTGAGTGAGGCACCCTCAATGGTTCCAAGGTGCGCAGGAAACCAGACCAATGAGTGATTTTTGAGGTCAGGCTTTTTTAACGATCTGTAGGACCTGGCGAGCCACCATGACCATCTGAAATGCCTTCATAGCGGCCTTGGAGTCAGAATAAATTGTGTTGTGTACACTGTGTCCGTCAATGCAAGAGCAATGGCAACTTGTTCTGCAACGCTGGAAATAGAAGTGCCTATGGTAGCTCAGCTGATGACATTGGAATAGCAGCCCACTGTCGGTTTCTGGGTCGGTTTCCGGATTTTCTTCTTTTAGAAAAAGACAGGAAAAAATGCCACATTTATCGTATTTTGGCGACAATGGCTCCACGAAATTTCCTGAAACTCGGAATGTTAAATCTCTGGTGCCCTCAGATGAGGATGTATTTTATTTTTTTTTTTTCAGATTAAGAACTAGGTATGACCTAGTAGATGCCCTCAAAATCTATGGCGTCATGATATTTGGGGCGGGAATTTCAAGATGGCTTCGGTACACGCAATTTCTTTTTGCTTGTTTTCTCACTTAGCAAGTGTCTTGTCGTGGCAAGCGAGAGGATTTTCGTATCGTGAAAAAGTGATTTACTAATATGAAAAACCATTGCTTTTCCCTTCAGGGTTCTTTTAATGAGACTTCGTGAATACGAAGCTTTCTGATTCGCTAACCTCCACTCTGGCTCTGGAAATACCACGTGGCTTTAGCAGGAAAGATTGCGGGCAAGAAATGGCGACCTCGTATGAGCGACAAGGCATTACAGAACAATGCGGTAGTTTGGTTGTAAAGTATGAAAAAAAAAAGACAAGAAAGAATGACGCCTGCTGGAAAGTGATGCAAGCCAGCCGATTGTTTGGCGCCATCAACACGCAGCGTAAATTTGTGTTTTATGATGGTTTGGCGTTCCACCAAATGTTTGTCCCGATTTCCATAACTATCCGAAAGAAAAAAAATAGAAAAAACGATCCAAGATGAAAAAAAAAGAGAAAACAAACAAACGGGAATGTATGGCGCTGCTGTCTCCTGACAGCAGCTCTGGACCATCATATCTTTTTTCTTCTGATAACCTGTCTTTTCTTTTTTATTTTTTTTTGTCGCCGCCAGAGACCTCGCTTAGAGACGCGAAAGTAAAGATGTCCGATGGGATTATCATAATAGATTTTTTCCGCCTATGTTCTCCCTTTCTCACTGAGCATCGATAGCGATTCGCAAACTTTGCTCGAGATTAGCCCCCCTCGAAAGACGTCTTTATCTCGTGTTCTGAGTGCGGCCGGAGGAGGCAAATCGGCTTATCGAGATTTTTCGAGGCGGCGGTGAAATTGAAAATGCGGGTCGCATTAGCGCAACAAAACGAAAAGTAAGGCTGTTTGGTCTTGATTCATAAGGCTGTTCAATTCCATTCACATTAGCGCGTACGGTATGCATTATTCACTAAGAGCATTACGCTATGCCACTCGGCTTCCATGCGACCTTCCAGTGAGTTCAAAGGCTCGGTTTATATGGTAAAATATCGTCCAGCTGATCCTCTCCAACCTAACTATAAGCGGATGAAGCGTCGTAAGAACTGAATACATAAGATATTATGATGGTAACTACTACTGCGGGCGTCGCTAGTAAATTAATGCGAATGGTAAAAGAACTTTTCAAAACGTTTTTTTCGCAGCTTTTCGCAGGCTAAGTAATGTAACACCTATGCTAATGAAATAATCACTGTTTTTTTTTAAACAGCCGAGTGTGTGGCTAAACCGCTTTCATCATTGTGTACTAAGCGTGGAATTTCTTGCGGAAACACCTAAAGAGGCTTAGCTCATATTGATTCTACATACGAGCTGCGAGCTCGTACTCCTTATCCCATCCTAGCTAACAAGGACGCATCAGGAACGAGGTTGAACGTTGGTCACTGTTGAATTATGATACTCTTCACGAACAAACGTAGCTACTCCCTCGACGTCTTTTCGTTTCTTAATCGACTGTTACACAGTATATTTAGGAAAACGAGACATGATAGGTGATTCTCTCTTGTCTTGTCTGAGGAGCCTTTACAATGAAACTATTACTCAATTAATCACTATCACCCAATATTAGGTTTTTAGCCACACGCTCCGGTGCATTAGGCCGCTCCTCTATCCCAAGCCACGGAAGAAGGCTTACCACTAAATAACACTGCAGATTACAATACTTCTTTTCACACGTAGGCTTGAGACGGTTGCTGCATATTTTAGGTGCGTTTTTATGCGCGAAGTGTTTGCACCACAACGTAGAGCAGCAACTATTTTGAGCAAAAAGCCTTATATTCACCTCATCAAACGCGTAAAGTTACCCGCGGCGTCTTCCAGTGTCGGTGGTGTCAACACGAGTGATGAAAAAAGTTATATCGCGATGAAGTCGTAGATAACCAAATTGTGAAACGGCATCATGGCATTGTATAACGTGATGTCACATGATGACGTAATCGCAAGACATCATTGCTTGGTCAAAGGTGCGCCAATGCTGAAGCCAGGGAAACACCTAGTAAGGTGCAGAAAGCTTGCAATGCCTGCGATCGTAGAGACATTGCAAAACGACGCTATGGTCCAGTCCACTTTCAGAGGGCGGGGGGGGGGGGGGGGGAGTATTAGTACATGGACTGAGAAGAAACAGAAGGTGGCTTTCAACCTTGGAGCTGTCGTAGGCGAATGCATAGGGGACCCTGTGAGTTTTTATACAAGTTGCTGTGCGCTAGTCTTCCCAATCTTTCCCTTAGAACAGCTATCAGCGTGAGATGTTGTGACATAGCAACGACTTTAGTAAAGATACATAGATCTTAGTTGGCGTGCAACAAATACTTGTCATTCGTGTATTGTATCTTTGTTTGTTTGGTTGTATCCAGAACACTACTGTACATACCTACTCTGGGGGATCGGTCAGGTATCTTGACATTTCGATGATAGCTTGAAGAATGCTCAATCCTTCTTCCTGTCATTGCTGATGCGTGAAAAACTGGCTTATACCACCTAGGGGGATTCGCCACACCATAGTTATAAGGAACGCACATGACAGAAAATAAATGAATCGGAATTTCACTGTTTTTCATTAGAGAGCTTTCTCTTTCTGTGAAGCAAAAACTTACACGGTCCCTTACACACTCACCCAAGATGACTGGAAGGCGAAAGTCATCTTCTTTTCCCCCCTCGGTCGATTGCATTGATCCCTCCAAAAGTTTTTACACCTTACATGGTTTTGCACTGCCTCCACAATCGCAGGTTCCTTAAATTGTTTTTAATTGCCTCCGTGATCGGACCATGTTTGACCAAGCTACGATGTCGTGTGATGGACGTCAGCATGTGACGTTACGTCACGCGACACCAATGATGACGCCATAATTATGTCACTAGTTGTGGTGATGTGACGTCATCGTGACGTCATATTGTGACGTCATCCCGTGATGATGATTTCTCGCATCACCTGTCCCAGACGCCGCGGCATGCCCACGCAGGACGCAGAAGCCGACGCTGAAATTTCGCGTTTGATGAGGATCCCCCCAAACGTAATCGTTGTTGCCAAACCGCCATCTTCAACGTCACCTAAACTCGCTGCTGTAGCCGTAAGATGAACTGTCGCGGAACGGAGCAACGAAAAGCGTGCCGACATCTCTCAAGGAAGAGGAAGACGAGGCGAGATTGGAATGCATGCTGCCGAAGTGACTCGAGGGCACGCGCGGCTTTCGCATATTCGGCACGAGCCGCACGTTGTGCTTGCGCTCTGACCGTTCCAGACCTCTCGGCACTGGGAACTTGTCTGCCAGAAACGAACGCTGCCGGTGCTTTGAACCCACTCATACCAGGATTCTGCAGGCTGCAGTTGTGCGACATGTCGACCGCCGGTGCTCGAAGGCGCGGCAGGAGTAGGAGGCCAAGGCTGACGTTCGGTTCCTACGAGCAGCGCTACTAGGAACCTGCCGTCGAACATGCAAGCGACACTCGAAGAGCTCTTCGCCAATCTCACACTGCAACGTGGATCCAGTGAACGCGAGCAGCGTCGTTGCGTAGAGGAGGAGGGAAACGCACCAGCGCCGTCAGGTTTCCAGGCGTCGTTCCGAAGGTGAGCGTCCGACAAGTCCCTGACACAGCGTGGAGTGAGACGCACGAAAACCTTCCATCATCGGACGGAACCAAGCCCACGGCCAGAAAGGATTGCGGAACAAGCGCGTCCGAAGTTCTCGAAAGCGGAACCATTTTCACCGACGAAGCAGAAGGTGACGTGGAGCAAAAGCCGAGGGGGAGCTATCTCCGAAACCGATGCGGCGAGTATCCTGAAGCAGATTCGAGAGATCCTACAAGAGAATGGCCCTACTCAGGAAGATGACCTGCTTGAAGCGCTGGGGTCGTCGCAGACTCGCGTGATTATCCAAGCACACGGTACGCTGACCGCCTTCCTGGACCGACGTCCGGGGTTTCGAGTAGTTCGCGAGGAGCTCTACACGTTCATCTATTACCAAGACCCCGAAGAAGAGGACGAAGCAGCTGGTCGCTCATCTTCCGTCAAAGTAGGAGGTGCCACAGCATCATGCCAGGAATCTTCCGTTGAGTGCACCGGTCGACGCCTGCAGGCAGCAGCTGGGGACGCGGGACATCGGCGGATGCGTTCCAATTCATCAAGCAGTGACTCTTACGAGTCTGCTGTGGAGGGCGAGGAAGAAGAGCGGGAAAGGCGTCGGTACCCATTGAGGAACGGATTTGCTCGGATGCCCTCACGTCCTCGCCATTCACGAGCCGGGCGAGCTATCAAGCAAATGCGCGACGCCGAGGTCCAGACGCAGGTGTGGTACCCAAACCCGATCGCAGAGTTGGAATACACGCTGCAGAAGCGAAAAGCCGAAATCACTGAGCTCCAGGAGGCGCTCAAAGCTCTCCAGCTGAGCCAAGCCCGCGAACTGCAGCAGCTTCGAACCAGTATCTCGAAGCTGCTCAAGAGGCCACCACCAACACCACCGTGGAGCGTGACGGGGGGCAACGAATACTCGCATCGGCGTGTACGAAATGAAGCAAACTGCCGCAGCCGGGGGAAGCGTGCGGGACAGTCTCGTGCCCCTGCCATGGGCATTGCATCCGCGGTATCCACCGCTCCGTCCGAAGCCAGAGAAGCAGCGCACGCTGGCCTTCGACCCGAAGTCCAGCCCACTGCACTCCGTCGATAAGAGGTCCAGAAGGTCGCTAAAGCGACCACCATTTCCGGAGTTTCCTGAACTTCCCGGTCGTGTAGAGAGACACCACTCAGGTCCCATGGTCGACAAGAAGTTCAGAAGATCGGCGAAGCACTCGCCAGAGTTTCCCGAACTTCCAAGTCGCGACCCGAGGCTTCGCCATCGAGTTCCCTCAGTAGATAGGAAGTCGAGGAGGTCTCTAAAGCGACCACCGGTGGAAGAGTTTCCAGAACTTCCAGGTCGTGAACGAAGGCACCGGGCTGGACCAACCTTTGACAAGAAGCCAAAAAGGTCGGCAAAGCAGTCGCCCGAGCAGGAGTTTCCAGAGTCTCCTAGCCGTCAGACGTCGGCAAGTGCTCTCGGTCCGGACTTCCAGTCGACGACAAGTCCCGGCGAATACGCTACGAGGAGCAGGACCGAGCAACAGGTTTCAAAGACAGCATGTAGGGCAGCCCAGGAGCAGCCCAATAACACCGAACAGGAGAACCGCAGCCGGACCGACAACTCGCGCCGGCGTCAGGATGGGTTCTCCCGAATGAACTTCAACGCCGTCGTTGCTCTGATGCTTGGCCACCCAGAAAGCACATCGCAGGCAAAGCCATGATAGCACGCGGAGATGGTGGGTCCCCGAAATGTCCCCACATGAAGCTGCAGTGTTTCATAGGCTCTTAGGCCACATTTCGATTTTTTTCTTCCTTTTTTTTGTATCTTGTTCTTCAGGAACGGCATGTCTCAAAAACGCCTTTGAAGTTTGTCCAGCTTTCTTAGCGCGTCCGTCTCGCCATAGAAGTGCAAGAGACTTATTTGCTATGTCTGCGTGTATCTGTTTCTTGCAAGTGCCATTTCTGTTTTGAAATAAAAACCATAAAAGTAAGATTGAATACGTTTATGGCGTCGTGGTTTCAAGCAACGAAGTTTAAAAAAAGAAAATGCTGGCTTAGAAGCTTTAACTTCCCACCAACAAGTGTAAAGCTAGCATGTGCCTATGGTTAAAAACGGAGCCTTTTTGAGTAATGCCCGATTACAGATGAACTGTTCCTGTTGGACTAACGTAAGTGCGGGGTTATTTAAGTGAAAGGTCGCTGTTCCCGACGAAAGCACTTTTTTTCCGGAGGAGTTATTGGTAATGTGATATTGGATAAAGGTTGCCAAGACCAAGATTTCTTTATAAATGAACCAGTAAGAGAAACGTTGAGCAGTATTATCTGTCCGGAATAATTGCCCTTTCTAATTCTTTCCCTCCCGTTCACATGTGAGGGCGTTATGAGGTTTTGTACCTGAAGATCGATGACGACTGTTCGCGTCATCAACAAATATTGGCCCCACATGGAACCGCTGGCTACTATACTCGTCATAGTTGTGTTTCTTGACGCTAGCTGGCCACACTTGCCCTTGTTGTGGCATATATCTCTCGGCTTTCAGTGTATTGACACCTTTCACCTTATTGCCCTGCGGTGCAGCAATCTTCTAGCTATCTTTTTACGCAATTAGTGAAATAAATGAACCCTATGGAAGTGAAATAAAGGTGCCGTTTTATTCACAAAAGATACTGATAAAATTGAGCAAAAAAATTTGCTCAATTTTCAGGAAGCAGGAATCAAATATTTTTTTATTCCTGCTTTTCGTCCGTGTCGGCTCTTACCAGTGACGACATACTTGCAAATATCTATTGGACTATAACGAAAGCACAACAAAAATAAATACCTCCATTACGAGTAACAAAAGTCTCGTAGTTCTTTTTTTTTCTTTCAACGAGTGATCACTCGGAACTCATCCAAGTTACAATGCCGAGATGAAAAAGGCTACGGAGTTCGTACCGGTATGCAAATGGACCCCAAGTGCATCCGCTCAGGGCCGCACTGCCCTGCGATGCTAAAACTGGGCATTTATCAAGTCGTGCTGAGTAAATGCACTCATATAAGGGAAGGGGCGAAATAAGATGGAGTACAAGAACAACGAAAACGTTGTCGTTGTTTTTATGCTGTTTTCTTTTTAATGATCGACTAAGCCAAGGTCATCATGGTATTGCAAGGGTATTTAACTCTTTCCTTGTCATTGACGCGTATAGGCGTCATGAGATTTTGTACCAAAATGACCGATGATGATTACACCCCTCCTCAACGAAAGTTGGTCCCACAGGGAACCAATGGCGACTACACTCGTCATGGTTGAGCCATTTGTGTCTGGCCTTCCATTTTATTGCCATGTTTCATTCTATTGCCATGCGGTGAGGCCAACTTCAACCTATCTTTATTACGCGAGTAGTGAAATAAAGGAACCCCATTGAACTGAAATAACGTTGACGTTTTATTCAGAACAAAAACATCTACAACTTGAGCGAAAATAAATTTCCGGTAAATTTGGTACAATCTTCTTCGTTTATGGTAGGGAAAGGGCTAACGAGGATGCGCGTATTAGCTCGAGCTTACATAAAACTCTTTCACGATTCTATTTTTCAAACGAAGCGTGCTACGACTCGCAAATTTCAGTGCCGATGTCGTACATAGGAAAAACCGCCTGCTCGCGCTGCACAACCGTTCAACGCAGACGCAGGCAGCGTCTGCTGGCGAGTTTCTTGATTGAAAACTAGCATTTGTTCCGTGTACGAATACAACCGATGAGTGAAGCTCCTTAGAAATGGGACGCACGCGGCATTCGGCACGCGCGGCGTTTCATTGTCCAGGCAACGGACCAAGCACTGGGCAGACGACAGGGTGAAGCGATGGTTTCGCGCGTTCGTCGGTTTGAGGGGAGAGGGCAGAGTCGAAGAAAGAGGGAGAGGGAGACTAATGAGCCTCCATTTCGCCTGCGTTCGTATTCTCGCGCTTTGCGCATTGTGTAGACGCCATCCGCGTTCCAGCGCTCATAAAGCTCATTTATTCTCCCGCTTGAGGGGGAGACGCCACTAATTGGCACCATGTCAGGGAGCTTCAACGGCGACGGCGACGGCGGGGTGCCGGCCTAAGGAGCTTCACTCCTAAAAAATTAAGGCAGCTTCGCACTAGTAGTCCCCAAGCCTGAAGCAAGTGCGCAGCTGGGCAGCCTTCTTTGTTTCTCATCAGTTTTCTATTTTTTTTCTCCTGTCTTTCTTTTTGTATTTTCCAGTTTTTCTGTCTTTTTCTTTCTGTTTCTATTTCTCGCTTGCTTTCTCTTTTTCTTTCAATTTTTATACGTGGTTTTGCCTGCCTTAGCCCGGGCCCCTAAAGTGCTCCGCACTTAATATCATGGCTATGCTATATGTGGTTTTGCCTGCGTTACGCCAAGCTACGACGACAGCATAAGACAGCATACGACAGCATACGACATCCCGGCCCCCTGAAAGGGCTACGCACTTAAAAACCTGGCGCAGTACAGCGTGCAGAAATGCGGGTCTCGAAGCTGCGCCCACAACATGCGTATTTGAACGCGCCGTTTTCCAATAACTGATGCGCACTCGATTGAGGGCTCGTCAGCGAGCAGACGTTTCTGATATTGAAATCCAATCTTTCATCGAGCTCACATGTCATTTCAGGTTGCCACATTTTAATGTTGTCATTCATTGTTGCGCCTAATTGTTTTACACATGACCGTCGTTGTTGCTGTTCAGCAACAGAAGTGTTGCGCTGCTGAGGGCGTGAATGGAGGTCCGATTCCGGGCATGGAGGCAGAGAAATGTTCGCAGAGAGCTTAGTGCACTGCGAAGTAAATAAATAAAAACTTCCCCATCTCCCGCAAAGGGAACCATGCGTGGATGCGAAGCAGCAGGGAGATAATTAGCTTGAGCGGGGGGGAACGTCGCCGCTCTCGTTTCACGGCAGCGGATTCCTAGAGGAGAGGATGGGGGGGGGGGGGGGGGGGGGACCGTAGGAGAGGAGAGATAAGGGGGGAGGGGACGCGCGCTGTGCGACGCGGGCGCCGCTCCGTAGAGTAGATGATTCCTAGAGTAGAGAAAGGGGGGTGAGCGTAGGAGAGGAGAGAGAGAGGGGACGCTCATGCGCTGTGGTGGTGTGGGACGCGGGAAGCAGGGACGGACTAAGCCCCCTCCAAACACATGCAAGCAAGATCAAAGAAAGGGGTCAACCTGGGCGACATACACCACCTGCCTAGCCATTGCTAAGCAGCCTCTGTGCTCTCGGTCACGACTCTGATGACTGTGTTAGTGGTTGACGGCCTTCATATTACTACAGTGTTCTGGTTCGCATAATGGGTGCTTCCCTACTTCATGAAAGTGGCCGGACGCGGGACGCCGGACGCGGGACGGACGCGGGAGGGACGGACATAGCCCCGAGCATAAGATGCTTCGCATCTAAAAACTTGGAGCATACTTGAGATTTGCTTTCAAGATAAAAACGCTATAGCGTAATCGGACTGTGTTCGTGTCGCCTTCCCAATCGCTAGCCTCGCTTCACTTCTCGGCCAGCACCTAAACCGTGCCTCAAGGAAAGCCAAGGTGCGGGCGCGCTGGCTCTTATATCCATGCATACGGTATGACAGAACAGAGAAAGCACGTGTGGGCCCTTTGCGCCTCTTCGCAGTTTTTCTGTCAAGCCGCTGAAAAACCTCCGAGATGTGTGTCAGCAACGCTAAATGGTGTTTATAAATAGCTCGCCGTTAGTATGGTAAAGGATGCATGCGTGGTGGCTAAACGCATTGCGCAACGGAGCGAGGCGTCGCGGGTTCAAATCCCCGATCTCACTCTAACCGAAAAGTTTTTATTTTCTTTATTCGGATCTACGTCAAATTTTCGCTCGCGGACCACGCTGAATTTTCACCCAGAACCAAAGACACCGCCGCGGACACCTCCATCGGCATTTTTGTGAAACGAGCTCTTTAACGGTAACGCGTTCATAAAAGTAGGAGGTCAGGATTGTGGAGGTTGGCCTGTTTGCAAAAGGAGGTCGGCTTGGGAATGCCATGGAGGATTTAAAAAAAAACGTTTTAGAGCGCAGCTATTAGGTGGTGGTGGTAAAAACATTTATTGTAAAAACAAAGCAGGTATGCAGGGACCGCCCTTAAAGGCAGGACACCTACAAATAATAGGTAGGGATCCCTTGTACGGGACCCCATTGGCGTCGTTCCGGTGTTGAGCGGTGTTGCCGTTGTTGGCTGGCGTCGGCGTAACCGATAGTTCGAACGAGGACGAAAGAGAGTGAACGCGGAGTCTGTCGGTATCACGAGCCACTGGCCTCTAACCTCGCCTTCTTCCTCCGTCACGCGCGCTGACCATCGATCGGAGCTCGTGCGCATGCAGGGCTGGCACGTGCACTGTGGCTGGCTTCGCTTGTAACGGGGCTGTCGGTGCTTGGTTCGCGAGGCCTGCAATGCACAGAGTGGTGTGCGTAGCGCTCGAGCGATTCAGGCATTTCGCTTGGTTCGCGACGCCTGCAATACACAGGATAGCACTCGAGCGCTGGCAGTTTCTGAGGCAATATGTAAAGAATGTTACATTGCTACAACTGCGGATAGCCACAAACGCAGTTTGCGTGCCCCAACACGAAGCTGCGCTCAGCATTCGCGTTCGGCAGTGTCATAGTCGTCGGTGAATTTTGAAAAATCATCCTTGGTGGACGCTAAGCGCGCTTCCTCCAAGTTTTTTTTTTCTCCATGATCTCAAATATGGCTTTCCGTCGGGAACTTCAGATCTCGACCAATGAAAAATATCAAGCGTAAGATTTGACATGAAATACACGACTAGTTATCTTATGAGAATAAAAGATTCAAGCTGTTCATGCTTTTCCACAATTTTCCCACATCTTCTGTTTCAGCCGCTGTGAATATTAGCAAAGAAATGAACAGAACTTCAGAAGATCCCAGAGCTTGTGACGACGTTTTTTAATGTGGTATTGACGTAGTGTCGCACTCGAGATGACTCCACTAGCAATCCGTACCGGCAGTCCTGTCGTAAGGGTTATCTTTTAACAGCCAAGCCGCATAAACTAGCCGTGATTTGTGCAGCCTGTGAAAAGTAAAAAAAAAAAAAAAACAACGGGTGTGGCCTCATAAAACTATCAACATCGCAGAAACTGGGTAAATCACTACTCACCACTGGTCAACTAAAAATTAAGAAGGCAATAGCCCTCCCAACAACAAATGGCTGCGAAGCGACGGCGGCGAGCCGAAGACCCCCAGTACGTACAACGAGAGAATACTAGAGAACGGGGAAGACAAGGGCTGCGAGAAGCTCTCGAAGCGATGGAAGGCCTACAACAACGACCTGCCCGTAGATCTATGAGAGGTGGCTTGGCTCTGGTGCGAGTTTCTGTCTCTAGAGTTTGTACATCCGTGTGTGTGACTGAGTTTTAACTGGAACCTCTCTGCGCTGACAACCAACGTAGAAACAACGTCGCGTCTACTACGGCGCGCCTCATAATCACATAGCGTTTTGGGCATTATTATTGATATTACCCCTCTCTCTCTTATTAATTCGCAAACCAGTGACGCTTCCTCATAGACAACAAAGAATTGGTCTCACCTGACTGTTCTTTTTTTTCTTTTTCTCGTCTATTTTTTTTTCTTTTTTTCAGAGGAAACTTGTGTTGAGTGACCTGTGAAGCTCGCGGTGTTCGAAAAAAACCTCCTCACCCGCAGCTGGCATACTCGCACCAAACAACAATAAATAAGACAAAGCAAAATTTTTTTTGCGGGGCTAGAGTTTGAACCCGGGTCCCCGCGGTCCGAAAGCGAGCGCCTTAAACACGAGGGCACGCATCCATGCTTTCCCAACAGGAACTGAACTGAAGCATACGAATGCGTACTATACCGACAATGCAAAAAAAAAAAAAAAAAAGTCAATTGGGAAGCAGTACACTTGCTGTGGGCGCTTCATTGGAACATTTCGTGTTGCCGGACTCAAAGCGATCTGATCTACTGCACAACGCGCAAGGTCGATATGAGGAACTGCACATTTCAGAAATATTCTGACTACGAGAAAATTGGATCGCTGAAGCGTCTTTCCATGACTGCGTAATCAAGAAGCGAGAAATAGACAGAGAGAAAAAAAAATGAAAAAAGGGGAAAAAAATAGAAATAGCGAGAAAGAGAGAGAAAGAAATAGATAGGCGTGTAGAAAGAGATATGAACAGCTACAAAAAGATATAAGAAATAGAGAGAGAGAAGGAGAGGAAGAAAGAAAGAGAAAAATGAAGCGAAACAAGGAAGGCCACCCAGCTCAGCTTTTCCTTCAAGCATGGCGCCACTAGCAAGAAGTTTCCCTCTTCGTTTTTTTTTTTTTTTTCTACAAGGGACGGTGAAAAATTCGTCCGGACCAGGACGAATTTTTCGGCAACTAAGAAGCTTTTCTTTCTGAGAAATCCGTACGGATTTCCTTGTGACTTCGTGCTACAAATGGGTGGTTGTCTATTTTCCCTTTATTAACCCTTCTGCCACCTTGCGGGATTCCGCAGAACTCATTTGCATATCCAGTGTATGCTAGCACCGGAAGAAGCTTTGCCCAGAAAGTGCCAGGCAAGTATGGCGCCGCTCTTATTCCCCTGATATCGACTGATTCGCTTTCTCTGTTTCCCTTCATGTCTCTTAATGTCCTATACTCGCTAACCCTTTCCCGCACTGCACCGAAGTATGCATAATATGGCGTAAAGCGAAGCTGAGAGGGAAAAGTGCCGTCATCTCGTGTGCAAATTCGAAATTGTGAACGTCGCCTGCAGGGAGTCACTGTTTTTCGAGCGAATATGTCCTTGCTGTTATTTTCCCGTCTTCTTGCAGTTCGATAGTCATAAATGACGCCCTATATATTCCGGCTACTGGTCAGCTTCGCATGTTTTCTTGTTTTCTTTTTTATTTTTTTTTGTCCAGATTGAGTTAGTTCT